>JALLOX010002323.1:0-10889 GCA_036939695.1 Thalassiosira ordinaria
ACACACCGGTCCCCTTTTCCAGCCAGAGCCAGCCTGATGCCCCCATCTGCGCATGACAAATGGGGTGCAGTGATGCAAGGAGAGCCAACCATTGCCATGGAGGTGTTTCAAAACATTCCTTAGACGCATGGGGCAGGTCAGAGAAGCCTCAGATGGCCCTCCTCATCACATGCTCTTACTTTAACTAATACTCTTTCACTTTCACGAGGAGTCGTCATGCTCGAGTTCTCATCCTTGAGAGGAGCATTCATGCTCACTTTCTCATCTTCAACTTAGAGAGGAGCATCATGCTCATGTTCTTGCAAATTCAAAAGGGTACCAGCATCTCGCACATGTCCTTTGTTAACACCTTTGAAACATCAAGAGGAACCATCTTGCTCACGTCTGCACTCTTGAGGGGAGCCACTTTGTTCACATCCTTTACAAAGGGAACCATCTTGTTTAGATATTCAACTTTAATGACTTCAAGGGGAGCCATGTTGCTCACATTCTCAACAACGCCATCATCAGCACCAACACACGTGATGAGGATCTCCACAAAGGCTCTACTTGTGCCACCGCTATATTTCGTCTTGGACTTCCATCCACTTTGGCGCTTATGAACATTTTCTTCTTTCTCCCAACAGAATGTTTCTTTGTGTCCCTTCTATCCTTAATCGGGACAATCACCTCTGAATCTATTGCCTCCAGAACTGCTGGTGTTCTTCAGACACTCATTTGCTTTGTGACCCTTACCTCCACTTTTGTAACATTTGATGTTAGACAATGTCACTTCTTCTCCATCATCACTGTCAACATCATTGATCCCTTTTTGTCCCTTGCCTTTTCTACTTATTTTCCAAATCTCTTTCATGGCTTCTATTAGGTCATCCGCTGTCAACTCCTGACTAGCTGTCTTTGCCCTTCTAGTTTCTTGCTGAATGACATCAGCGTATCTCCTTCCACCAGTATTCACAATTGCTGGGACCTTTTGTTTCTCTGTAAGTCCGCTTCCATAAGAGGTCTCGAGTGTCGCACTATTATCAACAAGACCCTCAGGACTGTCATAATGTCCCAACTTCAACTTCATCAGCTTCTTGTCTGCTCTGCAACTGCAATGGTGTCTTCTGGCATGAATTTCTTGTCCATTTTCTCCATAATACATATGCTAGGCCACTGGGCCATTCAACGCTTTTGCCTGCTTTGATCTTTGCCAACATTTGAGGCATCTTCATTGCCAGAGTAATCATTATCATGACATTACTGTTCTTTTCTTTGGCTTCAATCTCCTTCTTCTGATCAGCGTTCTTTGGATCCAACACCATCAATTCATCCTTTGGCAGCGCCGTCTTAAAGGTCGGCTTCAATGTATTGCCACAACCCTTCATTGCACACAATGCCTCAAACTTGAGCTTCCATAGTGGGTAATTCTTGCGCTTGCCACCAAACTTCGGGATCTTTGTCAACGCACTGTCAACGTTCATCGTCTTCTTCTTTGCAATAACTCAATTCTTTCGATCGATCCCCAAAACTCGCTTTACAAAATGACCACATGAAGAGGGTTGTTCAGACGTGAAACCCGCTCCACTTTCTTTGACTTCGCTCGAGTAGCTCACCTTGGGCCCTTTCTTTGAGTGTGGTACTTCGTAGTATGCTGGAAGTCTCCGAGCCCGACAGCCTTTTGTCCGGTTCTAGCACTAATTAGTAGCTTGTTAGTTCTTTGTTTTGTCTTTTCAATTGTCTCTCTCCGCTACTTAGATGGTGACCGGAATTCTGATTGCTCCCTCCTTTCCTGATTAAATTTTTGCTCCGGTCATAGTTGCGCCCGAATTCTCATTCGGGAAACTCCTAAAACTTTCAATCAATTCTCGCGAATCACGGAACTTCCAATCAAGAGTGAAACTTTGAGTACAACTTTCATTGCCCTCTGACACAAAATGGCTGAACACACCGGTCCCTTTTCCAGCCAGAGCCAGCCTCATGACGCCATCTGTGCATGGCAAAGGGGGTGCAGTGATGCAAGGAGAGCCAACCATTGCCATGGAGGTGTTTCAAACATTCTGTGTACAAAATGATTTAAGGCATGCACTGTAGTGTACAGTATGCACTGAGGGTAAGAAGAGAGGTGTGAAGTACAGTAGTTAAGTCCTCAGAAGTGTCCAACCCCCCTGGGACAAGGTTTTTGGCTAGTCTTGGCCTGCGGGGTGGGTCAAGCAAAATCCTGGTTCGATTCTCCTCTAGAGCTTTGCTTCACAAGCAAAGTGAAGTTAGACAATGTTTTTCACAAGACTGACATCCCGGGCCGGGCCGGGAGGGGGGGGGGGGCTGCTGGGACACGCAATTATGGGTGGGACACTTTGGAGGAAATGACTGTATTGTACCAGGTACCTTGTCAAGTTACAAGTACTACTTTTTCATGCATTTTACCCACTTTTACAGTCCCATTTCTTACAACGGTATTCCATCAAATCGAACTTGAAGTTGTTCAAGCGGAGGATATTTTGTACCATATGTAAAGGTCGTGATACCTATGGTACGTCATAAACATTAGGTATCCTTATTGATACAAAGTCCTCCATGCTGAGCTTCAAAGTCACGTCATTCACAACTATGTATCACTACTGGGTACCTACTTAGGGGCATAGGGATCGTTTTTCCTAGCTGGGACACTCTCTACACAAAATGGAGACGTTGCGATCGGCGATGCGGGCGCACGGCTAAAAAATATCTACCGTAGAGAGAAGTATGGTAGAATTGATGCTCTATCATCGTTCGAACCTTACTCTCTTTGCACAGCCGAAAGTCAGTCAAAAAATATGATACGCTCAAATTGCATAGCATTCTCCCAATCTACTCTTCATGTAGATTGAGAGAATACCCATCATACTGACTGATTGGTGAGTCTCCCCTGGCTTTCGTCTGTGCAAAGTCAATCAAATTGCACGAGTTTTCATCAACAAAAAACAAAACTATGTACCTCTACCTACAATTTTACGGAGATTGAAATACAAAACACAAAAACGCGCTTGCGTCAACTCGCGTTCGAGGCTACAGGAGGCTACACACAAACACACCGTCTCTCTCGAGACAACAACTTTTCCGCTTCGCGACCAACACAACCATGATGGCCGCTGCCGCCCCCTCCTCCGTATTTCAAGCAGATTGTTCCCACGCCATCCACTGATGGTATCTAGTTCAACAGCTCATGTCATGAGCTATTTCATGAACATCAACAGGTGGCGTGGAATGGGCCATAAGGCCCGCAGATTTGCAGTCGACCCAAGGAGGTGGAATGCAAGTAGCTGAGCCACACCAGCAACAATGGCTTAACGGGTTGTCGTAGCCACCGCCCCTGCCTTTGGCCACCATCATTCCGCAATAGCTCATGACATATATGAGCTATTGAAAGGTGATAGGTGCTTTGTCCACCATGGACGATCCACTGCCGGATGCTGCCGCTGGGCGAAGGAGTCGATGGGAGGATAATAGTAAAAATAGATAATAACAAATAGTCAGGTACTTAATACCCTTAATTGATAAGCACTGCCTAATGTTGTCAATATTATATTTATTATTGTCTAAACAAAATTGACAAGGCACCTCTTTTCAGTTTGACCACATCAAGTCATCGAAAGGAGCCACGGCAGGATTATCGATTCAGCCTATGGTGATTCGCCGACAAACCAACCCCATCCACTACACGCCATTATCTCCGTGTAAACATGGCTTCAAGATACATTCAAAGCACACATTCTACGGCAATAGAGCAAATAAACATATCAACAAAGTCTAAGCTGATGGTACCTAATGGTTGCTACTTCTTTTCATGCATTTTGCAGTCCCATTTACAACGGTGTCCCATCAAATCCAACTTGATGTTGTTCAAGCAGAAGATTTTGTACCTATGTAAAGCAAGGTCATACCTACGTCATGAACAATAGGTATCCTTATATTGATACTAAGTCCTATGCTAAAATTCAAGGTCACGTCATTCACAACTTTGTATCACTGCTGGGTACGTACGTACATAGGTATCTCAAATACCGTAGTGCGTGTATCCTTTTAGGTACGAATATGGTATAGTCGTACGCGTACGTACGTAGGTAGAAAGGAGATCGATGACGTCCTTGATCGCGCCATCGAACATCGAAATCATCGAAGGGCGAAAATAATGGTACGCAACCAAAGGACGAACGGCAACACGCAATGCAAATTTGGCAATGCTTGGCAATGGCAATACATAGCATAGCAACAATGGCAATCGACGATGGCAACTGCTTGTGTTGACTATCTATGCTATTCGGTTTGAACTCGAGTGATTTCTGCTTTTAGTTGAAGAAGCAACAGCTGCATTATTTGTATGTGTATTCAGGTGTATTCATTCCTATTCATTCTCCCTTTCTCTACTTGCCGGTAGGTAGTATGTATTATCAATTATTTTGTGAAAGAAAAGGATAAATTATTGATAGGTACATTCAAAAAAAGTAAAGGTCTCTGTCTCATCGGGGCGGTGACTCAGCTTGATCGAAGATCTCAATCAAAAGAAGGAGGAGGCAAAACATCTGCGCCATCTGCAAACATCATCTCATCAGAGACCCTGTTCATGATCTGACCATCTCTTTACCCGTGCTTTACCTCTATCTATTGCACATACAGGTGGCACAAAATAATATCCAACATCTTCAATCACATCAAGTGTCATATTCATATATCAATGGTAACATCTCACCAAATCAAGGTGGAAAGTAATAATATAACCATGAGCAACGAACCCATAGCAGTACCAGAACCAGCCCCCGTCGCTCCTTCGGTGGCGACGACGACAGCAGCGGCAACGAATGGAGCAAGCGGCAGCACGGCCAACAATGCTGCCCATCCCAGCGCTATGCATCTGTTTGCTCCCGATCCCAATGCGGGCGGCGAGGGTGTAAGTAATGTTATCATGCTTCCATGATTGGATGTCTTTAATGCTCTCGAAATCTCATGCACTTACTGTGATCGCTTCAATCACCCCAATACACTTTCTTTCTTTTCCATTTTCAGGAGCCACTCGATCTCGACGAGCTATTTCACGATTGCTACTTTGGTGACTTCGGCGTCCCCGAGGATGTCACGAGCGGCGCAGTGCCCATATCCAGCACTGCCGCCGTAGGAGTAGCACCTGCGGCTCCGGCAGCTCCGGTAGCACCCGCGGCTCCAGTCGCTCCGGCAGCACCCGTCGCTGCTGCCGCCACCGCTAAACGAACGGCGGAACAGGCGGGCTTGACGGCACCAGCAGCTCCAGCCGCTCCCCAAGCGCCATTGAAACCCGCACCCGTCCCATCATCTGCTCCTTCCGCCTCAGAAGGAAGCCTCTCGACCAAACCAGCCGCATCCCTCACCGAAGTCCAAAAAATCGAACGAAGAGAACGCAACCGCGAACAC
Organism: Thalassiosira ordinaria; assembly: GCA_036939695.1. NCBI lineage: Eukaryota > Bacillariophyta > Thalassiosirophyceae > Thalassiosirales > Thalassiosiraceae > Thalassiosira > Thalassiosira ordinaria. The sequence continues at coordinate 5,404 of JALLOX010002323.1, forward strand.
GCCAAACGCTCCCGCCTACGCAAAAAGTTCCTCCTCGAAAGTCTCCAGGAACAAATCGAGGGATTGCAATCCGAAATACACACGCTCAAGGACATTATCAAACGAGAGCTTCCCGATAGAGCGGCGACATTGCTCAAGGATCTGGGGGATGACAGCGGCGGCGCTGATGATCCATCAAAGCCCAAGAAGGGGGAGTACACCCCCCTCCCCATGCCGAGTGGATTCGGCCCGGTCAAGACGTTGATGGAACCGGATTATCGTCTAATGAGCGCGCTGAGCGGATCACAGCAGAATTTTGCCATTTCGGATCCAAGTCTGCCCGACAATCCCATCGTGTACGTGTCTCAGGGGTTCCTCGATTTGACGGGGTATACCCTCGATCAGGTGCTGGGACGAAACTGTCGTTTCCTCCAGGGACCTGGGACGGATCAGGCGGCTGTGGATGTCATTCGAAGGGGTGTACGCGAGGGGACGGATACCTCGGTGTGTCTTTTGAATTACAAGGCGGATGGTACGCCATTTTGGAATCAATTCTTCGTGGCGGCATTGAGGGATGCGGAGAATAATGTTGTGAACTTTGTGGGGGTGCAGTGTGAGGTTAGCAAGGCTGTGGTGGAGAAGCATATATCTGAGGGGAAGACTCCTCCCTTGCCCAAGTAATAAGTGGGTGGAAGGGAAGAAAGACAGAGAGAGTACCAAGCAAGGACCATGCAGAGAGGGCAAGATCTGCATGAGACGTGTGCATGTAGTATTTGTTTAACTTGGGTAGTACCAGTCATTGGTATGGGAATACTTGGGAGGGGGGAGTTTTACTGATGCAAGATGAACAACGAAAGGAAGAAATCAAAAGCATGTTTAGGCATCATAAAAACGCTTCAGGATGTGGGGGAGGACACACGAATGTCTTATTGTGTGTCAAGTTGCTAGAAAGTGGAGTGGGGCATGGTTTAAAAATCTGTTTAAATGATGGGCATGACGAAATGTTGTGAGCCCTACCTACACTCCTGATTGATGTATTTATTCTTCAGAATAGCATTGCCAAATGGGGGTGGAACACTCCTCTCCCTTTGTCAAAAAGTGCACTCATAGAAATATCACTATTAACAAGAAGAACTTTTTGAACATTGAGTCTCTGGATGTGATTGATTAGCATGAGTTAGCATCTGTTAGCATGCCAGGCAGGACAGAGGCAGGATGGAGGCACAACTTCTAGACCCACTTCATGAGGTGCTGGATGGAGCATTGCAGGAGATTGCAGGCCATCTTGGCTTGGCTCAAATAGCTATCTCTCGAGCTCCCCCCAATCCTGATGGGCAGAGCATTGATTCTGCACGCCCAGGCAACAAATATGAACTATGAAATTGTATTCATAAAATCATAAAATTGTAATAACACTCCTAGTATCTAGTATAATACATGAATAGATGAAACTCTGAAAAGTAACGTGCAAAATAGTTCCACCCCCCCAGCGTGTTGCAGATTACCCCCCCCCCCCCCCCCAACTAGAACCTTCACACTGACCCCCCAATGCACCTAAATGAAATCAATATTTCCAAATTGAGCATATCCTTAAGGTTCTTTCAACACGAGTTCATCTGAGCCAGGAGTCCAGATAAATTCTCCATGCAACATCTTTTCTTGGAGTTCAATTTCATGCTCTATCTCAAGTTTGAGCAACTGCAAGATGAAGATGAATTTGGTGCATTCCAAGAGTTGTGAAAAATGTATCATGAGTTGGACAATATATTCAAGAGGATGTCCCCATTCACATTGATATCGAGAGAGCACTAGCTTACCTGTGGGTCCTTCTGCCTGTGCCCAGCAAGCTTTCGGTGCAATCCCTTGAGATGCCTTTGGTGATGAGCAAGGTCCTTTGCATGTGATCCAAACAACAATTGGGTCAGCCTAATAAAGACTACGACATAAAATAACATTATTTTTATGTTGCAGCAATCGTCTCACCTCATCACTCAATAATCTACGACCAGATAAGTGATCGTCAATCGCAGCTTTTCTCTGCTCGATCATACCAGTCAACACTTCTTCATGGCGTTCATACTTCTCCGTCACCATCTCCCTGATGCTCTGGTGCGGGGAACAACATAATAGGCACCGACGTGAGTAAAAACAAAATGTAGGGGGGGCTGCTAGTCTTTTCCCATGAGGCGTCGCGGCGCGACCCAAAAAAGGAACAAACTCACCGGTCGATCAGGTCGATGAGGAATCCGTCTTTGATGATGCTGTGCCTGGGCAAGTACTGGTGCCGACGACAAGGCGGCAGCGGCGACGAGTAGAAGTTTCATCATTATCAATGGTCAAAGCAACAAGAGGAGGAGAGCAGATCAGAGTCAGGGGAGTGTAGGCGGTGTAGGCAGTGTAGGTGTAGGCAGAGTGTGGGGTGTGGGGGTTATTGTACCTACTTATGTAAGTAGTTTCAGAGATATCCCAGGGGATGAATATGGTCTCTGTTAATAATTCGGTACTCAATCCCGTAGTTAGTTGTGCGATACATTCCTCCAGATGCCTCCTACGATTTTGGAAAGGCGGGGGGCACAGTTATTATGGTCGTGACACCTCTTGAAACAAACAACTAAAGCTTCTCATTTCTCATCATCACCTCTTTTCACGTCCTTGCAGCGTCGTTGCCATTATCTGCCTTCTCTCTCTATGTCCGCTTGCTACCTTTTGCTCTTGACCTCTTCTGGAAGTGACGTTCATGTCGAATCGTTCAGTGTCAACCGGAAATGAAGGTGGCGCAGGAAACGCCGCTGCCAGTGGCTTGTCTCTACGCCCATCAGATGAAGATGATGCTTCAAACGCTCAGATTGATAATACTTTCTCCTTTACAACAGGTGTTGAGCTAATTAGTGACGATGGCGGGCCACCGCCACCAGTTATTCTGGAATCATCCACGGAAGATGAATCAAAAAGTGTAACAAAAAATAATGTGGCCGGATCAGTTGATATTATCGATGACGATGGCCCTCCTACGCTATTGAATGATGAAGCTGAAGCCAAAAGTAACGCAAAAAAAGAAGTAGGTGTAGCTGGATCGGTTGAGATTGTCGATGATGTAGATGGCCCTCCTACGCTGAATCAGGACTCAGGGGAGTCACAGAATAAGAAAGCTGCTACTACTACTCTTCCATCCAACGCGGAGGAGCAACAGAGAAGTAACATTCCGGTGTCGTTACCACCATTCCCACAGGACAGAGACATAGAATCACCTCCAGAGTTGTCTCCTCCAGGAAACGACATAGAATCACCTCCAGAGTTGTCTCCTCCAGGAAACATGGACGTTGAATTGGGAACAGAGTCGTCAACAGAGAATCAAAACGCGAACATTGAACTTGGAGCAGAATCATTAGCAGAGAATCATATCATCATTCCAGAAGCAACGTTGGTGACACAGGGGGATAATGAGAACATTGTAATCTCAGGCTATGCTCAGCCACTTCTGCCTTGGTATAAGCAGAAACGAACGAAAATTCTTTTCTCTCTCATATGCATTGTGATTGTGGCTTCTGCCATTGCGGTTGGGGTATCCTTTTCGAGAGAACCAGAAACAAAGACCGTTACAAAAGAGGTCGTATTGCAGACACCACCAACTGTCTTTCCTTCAAGCTCTCCATCAACCAGCTTTGCGCCATCTTCTTCACCAACTATGTGCTCGAGTAAGATATACTCTGGAATAACAAAGGTGGCTTTGCCTCTTACTTTCTCTCGCCATCCAAGCATTGCTGTGGATGGAAGCAGAATGGTGTTGGTCACAACATATGATGAAGCATCTACAAAATCAACGTATGTTGTATTTTATTCATTGGATTTGTCCAACGGAATATGGCAGAGGACAAACTTTATAATTGAGTCACTTTCTGTATACAATGTGGCCCTCTCTGGCAAACGTGCACTTGTTGGATTTTACTCATGGGACGCTTCTTCGCGTAAGGATACAGGTTCAGTATATATCTATGAAGAAAACACGTTTGGCTATTGGGAGGAAAAGGGTGAGCTTTTGCCTGTCCTAGGAGACCGGACAGGTTATGGCCGTTCAGTTGGCATCGATGGAAATCTGGCTTGTGTTATGTCAGGCAGTGGAGGCTTCGTCTACCAACATAATCTAACAAGTTGGGGGCAAATTGGTTCACTTCCTTCTGGGAATCAGTGCCTGGTCAAAGGACACATCATTGTAGTGGAAAGCATCAGCGAGATACACATTCACAAATTCAATCAGGATTCGGGCAAGATCATATCCCCACAAGATCCTCTGACCAGTAAAAAATTTGTCAGAGGAACAGCTCTAAGTGGAAGGCATCTCGCTTTCTTTGCGGGGGCTTATCGTTATAGTTCGTTGGCTGCTGAGTATCAATATATTCCTGAAGAAATTCTGATTTATCTCAGGCAAGACACAAACCAAAATTTCACTTTACAACAAACAATTGTTCCGTCTTTTTATGATGGCGAACCTGGACGGTTGGAATTTGACCAAACTTTCCTTGAAGTAGTGAAGAGGTTCACAAATCATTTGGTTGTGGAAGATAACCTCCTCGTTGTCGGAGGATACAGCCAGAAAGATGTGACAATGCCTCTTCTATCTTCAGCCCAGACTATGTTCTTCACAGAGATAGATGGATCTTGGGAAGAGACGCTAGGGTTAGATCTAATATACTCAAATTACTATATGTCTGGAAGGCAATTGGTTGCCACTGAGAAGTTGGAGGTCGATACTTTTAACGTTGAAGCATGCACGCAGGAAGTTCCAACACAAATGCCTTCTGCATCGGTATTCCCATCAGAGAGCATGCACCCAACAATGAAACCGACATACCAATATACAGCATTCTATACTTTCAGAGACACTACTGGGTTCGATCCTCCTACACAACAACCGACCCCAAGTTCGCCTACAACGTCAGTGGAAAAACCAACAACAAATCCAGCTTGAAAAAGGAACGCAATTGTACTTAAAATTTATTTAGATATTGGCATTACAAATCTGTCAGTAATGGTAGCAAAGAAGAAATCCTGTGAAACTGTTAGCTTTCCAAAATCGTATCTAGTCCCAGTCTTTACCTTGAATTGGACAACCAATGCAATGTATTACAACTGAAACTAGGCCATTTTTTTGCAGTAGGCTTCCAAAGTCTTTCTGTTGATAATAAACTCTGGCTATCAAGTTCACGGTTAAAAAAACATCAATATTTTTGCGTCTGCTCAGCCCACAGTGAAGCATGGATGCATTTTTCAAACAGAACCCTTGGTCCCAGTCTCACTTCTGTCAGAAAGGCTTCATTTGTGCGCTGCTCCAATCATTTTATTGTTTACCTTCAAAAGCATGTTCTTTCACTATTACATGGCATTCTTGTTAGAGTGCCTGCACCCGGTTCTTATGGCAACAAAGGCTCACGCGAGGGGGTAGGGCCCCCCGAGCGCAGAGAAATAGCACAATCAATATTAGCGACAAAGCCCGTATTAGGTTTAAGGTT
>JALLOX010002327.1:0-12852 GCA_036939695.1 Thalassiosira ordinaria
GCTGTCAGATTACTGCTCGGCCCGGCTCGAGTATTAGCGTCTGCCAGTGAAGAGAAACTGTTCCAGCTGCGACGGCTTTTCCTCATCGTCCATGTCGGAGCATTCCTCCAAAAGCGAGTTCAACTCTGGCCACCTCTTCAAAATTACTCCCGTCCAAGTATGGAGACACTCCGTACAATCGGCAATGGGTTTGCCATTCCTCCCAAACTCTGTTCCGAGCTTCGACAGTTGTCTCCACTCTCCCATTGACGATTCCTGCGTCAGCAGTTCGCATATAACTTTGCTGACGACGCCTTTCCTGAGGTTGAAGCCTGTCCAAGTATTCTGATTTGGCAGAGGAAAAGTTTTGTTAAAATAATTCAAAAAATCACAATCTTTGACAAAATGCCACTCAGCCTTATAGCCAAAAGAACGTGATGGGATGTCACCCAGGTGATTTCTCTTCCCAGCCAAATGACGAGTAATGAGTGGAGAATCTCGGTTTACCCTCAGTCGTATGGCGAGAATCCTCAAAAGTCTGTTTGCCACACGAGACTTCTTGGACGCCCCCTTGCCTTGCCAGGCGACAGTTGGCGAGTTGTCAGAGCACACCCCCACGTGCTCATGCCGAGTTGGGACTATGGCTTCCAGTACCAGCCAGCCCAACACCTTCCAAATCAGAGTTTGTGATTTGTGATGTCGCCATCACGGTTTTTGTCAGTGACTAAGCGGTCTTTAACCTCTTGTGGCCATTCAACACGTCACACTGTTGGTTTTATTGCCTTTGTGCCAGGCAGCCACACTCCTCCAGCACCCTCTCCGGATGCATCCAGTGTGCCTTTGTAGGCTGGATCCCCGGTGACTAGTTCGTTGACATGGGTGGGTTCCTTTGCAGCCTCTCGAATGAGCTGGCCCCAATCTCGCAGTGCTGTTCGTGCTGCTGGCCCATGCTGCCCACGGTCCCAAAACTCCAGTGGCGGTTCCATTGCCATCAATCGGTTGAGTGGACCAAAAAAATACTTCCCCATTGGGATGCCAATGGAGGCATGGCGCAATTTGCCCACCAGCTTCTGCAAACTTTTGAATGGAACTCCTCGCCTCATGCGGAGTACAGTCTTTAGTTCCGCCAGGATGGTGACTCGCTTCTTCTCTGCTAACTCAATACATCTTGTGGCGCCATCGAATATCCATCCTAAGATTTCTTTTCTCACCTCCCATAGTCCGTCACCTTCTAGCAATTTCTTGAGGGAGATAGGGTCCTCGCCTGCATGTCCAGTGACATTTGGTGGGGGGGAAACGCTATGGATTCCATGCAGTAACGCCCTGCTGCAATGCCGCAGCACCTCGGGATCTTTTGTCTGCACCAACTGAATGTAGTCATCAATATAACACTCCAGCATATGCAGAAAAGTTTCACCCTGTTTCACATCTAGGTTGTCCAGTGCCGGTAGCTGCAGTTGCTCTGGAAGGGTGAGGTTTTCCAGCGGGTGCTCAGGCAGAGCTCCAACAGGTTCAGCAACAAAGTCAGCCGCCACATCACGCCCTGTCTCAAAAGCTGCGCAGAAAAAGGCTGGTGATTCTGCCCAGCCCGAGCAGATGGAACAACAATCTCCACAGGTTCGCCAGGGTGGTTTGGTAACACGTAGGCAAAATTCCACTCCTGGCCTTTGTAGCATGACATCCGCCAAAAACCATCCTTGATATCCAGCTTGCTGAACATGATGTCGCCGCCTTCTTCGTCGGCTCTGGCAATGGCTTCGATGATTCGTGGGAGGACAGATCCCACCTGGTTGATGGCTTCCTCCGGTGCACATTTAACAGTTGCATCGTTCACAGATGGAAGGAGGTAGCCCGCAATCCAAAGCGCAAAGGACAAAACCAAGATAGCTCTGTACTTTCTGGACTTGTGTGGTATCATGGCCAGCGGGGATAGTTTTAGCTGGGGGCGTTCACTGAGGGTTCGCTTCAGATCTACCCAGAGAAAGATCTTTGCAAATCCCTGCTTCTCTTTCTCTCTGGCTTCCAGTTGAATTTGCTCAATGGCATCTGGCACCAGCGAGGAGGAGTGTGGCCCTCTCTCGACTGCGGCCTCCAATTCTTCCAACGTCCAGTTTCGACCCACGTCCACAGGGCACCCCATAGATGCTACTCCCTTAACAGAGGCGCTGCGGGGTGGTCATCCGCTCTCCAGCGTGGTGCAGCCAGTCCATGAATACTCATTGATTCGCTTACAATCTCCCTGGCTAACCTTTCACGAGCTGCTATCACCTCTGCATCATTTCCCCATGCCGCCTGAAGCTTTGTCCAGTGGCGGGGCACATCACTGTTAAACTTCGATGGGGGGCTCACAGGATTGGTTTTCACTGGAGCGCTCGCCCCAAGTCCATTTGCACAAGTCGGGGGGCTCACAGGATTGTTCATCACTGGAGCACTCGCCCCTTCACATTTTGGGGGGCTCACAGGATTGGTTGTCACTGGAGCGCTTGCCCCGGGGGGTCGGGGGCTCACTGCGGTTGTTGTTCCAGCAGGAGCGCTCGCCCGGTCACTGACATTGACCTTCACATTCTCATCATTCACCTGGGTGACATCCCATGTCACTCTCAATTCACATTTGTTTGACATACCTTTTCCATTGTAGAAGGGATCATTCGGTGGCTCCCTGTAATTGTTCTCCATGGCAAAGTCCTCAGCGTCATCATCATCGTCATCCTCGTCATCCGTATCCTCATCTCTCATATTCAAATCAGGGAGTGAGCTGTAAGTTGTGACTGTATCATCATCCTCCCACAGTTCAGATTGCAACAGTGCTGATACGCTATCAGCCTTCGACGGTTGCTTTCCCATTTGTACCCCCCACACGATAGGCTCCTCTGGTGGTCGAACCTCCAACCCGTGTGGGGCAGCATCCTATCCTCTGGTGTCTCTGCGAGGGCGCTTGCGCTGAGGGATGTCCTCTCCGCTCCTGATTCTCTCAAGCCCTGGGGTGATGGTTGTACAGAAGTCTGACACCCACTGCTTTGGCGTCTCACTGCCCGCCAAATGGCGTGCGTTGCATTTTGGAAAGACACATTTGCCAGTGGCATAGGCTGGGCATATCCCTTCCTCAAAGCCATCCCACTGCTTGAAGTGCCAGTGAGACTTATCACAAGCATCCTCCAACTTTCCAAAGTTGAAACCTTGTACTCCATCAACCAACGCCTTGATGTCCGGGTCGATGTCCTTGTTCACGGCTGGGAAATTGTAGCGGGCTGGGTTAGACTTCATGAAGGCAGTTTTCTCATTCTTTTCCTCCTTCTTCTTAGTTCTAGTGGTTGTTTGGTTGGTGTTGGTGGTGTTTGTCGCCCCGCCACCTCCTGGTTGCACTCCCAGTAGCCCAATAGTCCCAGGTGCTGTTGGTGCACCTCCATACTGAGCCGCTGAAGGGATCCCTGTGACGTGCATCTCCCACTCCCGCGGGAAACTCACTAGGTTTAGCCCCATTCCATCGCCAACTCTCTCAGCAAAGCGGTGTAGTCCCGTCGTTGGGAATTGTAGCAATGCTCCAGTTTGTTCAGCCTCCACGAGGTCGTCATACGGCATGAATTGGTTGAAGTGTTTGACTTTTTCCACGATGACGCCCCAAACTACCGTTGCCCAAAACCTTGGTGTGTAGAGGTGTTTCTCCTTGCCCAGCATCATCACTTGCCTGCGTACTGCATTCAGCCCACCGAGGTATGGCGTCTTCACCCCGAATAGCATTTTGGTGAGCATTGCCTCGGTGGTAAACAACATGACGATTGGCTCGTAGGACGTTGGTGGCATGTATGGCTTCCTCTGCTTCTTTTTTAGATCAGTTGTGGTGACATTCTTACCCGCCTGTAGGCGGCGTCTGAACTCCCTTTCCATCTCCAGTCGTTCCGCCTCTGTGCGTGGCATGAGTTGCAGCATGGCGAGTGCTGACTCAGATGTTAAATATGTTGCAACCTCTGATTCTGCCATTTCCACCTTCTTAACTGCATCAAGCAAAGTTTCGCCCCAGTATATGTCGTAGAACATTAGATCCAAGTTCTGCTTGTGCTGCTCCCATTCCTTCTTGAGCACCGCCCTCAAATCTGAGATAGTCTTGCTCTTTTCAATATCATTCCAAATCTTAGGCACCTCACTCCATTTGGACACTCCACACCAGCCCATGAGCTTTCCTTTTTGTACCTCAGTAAATCCCTTGGTAGTTTCCTGGGACATATTTTCCCTGAACAGCCTCATGGCTTGCATGGCTCCATCCTGGAAAGCATCCCCAGCAGACACGTTGTGTGGCTGTGTGGCAATCATGGATTGGACTGCGGCTTGTGCCACCTCCTGTGCTGTGAATGTTGGTGGTGTTCCTGCAGGCTTTTTGGCCACTTCAAAACGACCCAAAGTGCCATCCAGCCTCGTTTCAAGCTCCTTTGCAACTGGGGCTGGGGGATCATCGACTGTGCTGAGGATTTTGCTGTTGTCGGCACTGTCACCCTGTGTTGCTGCCGCGAGATACCAGTTTTTTGTTGGAACTATCAGTGCTTGGATCTCTGCACTCTTGTCCTGCTCCCATTGACACAGCTCCGCGAACACTTCCATGGGTCCCCACTGCAGACGTAGGATTTTCTCAGCAATCTCCGCCGGTACCAAGGCTAGTTTTGGGATCCAAGTTGGTTGGGCATCCAGCACCTGGTCCGTGGCTTTGAAGAAGCTCCCTCCTCCATTCTGGCCATACCACTGTGCAATGGGGGAGGCATCATCCGAATCCGTAGGCAACTTCAACTCCCTCCACTCAAAATAAGATTGCTTCAGTTTGACATACCGTGGATTGGCGCCATTGCCGCTCCGGTCCCCAATGGCTCCCATCCACGCATCCGCATAAAATTTGTCAGGCCCATTTCGTGAGACAACAGCATAGTGGATGATTGAGTGCACTAGCTTAACCCTATGGTCCTGATGGGTCATTGCCATGAGCGCAACAGGTTCACCCACTCTCGCCATCCAGTTTCTGTAGCTGGCACACTCATCTGCGGTTGGTTTTGCCTTGCCATGCCTCGCCAAATCCGCCTCCAGATAGGCTTGATTTCGCTGGGCCCGCGCGCTTTCCAACAGCCTTGCCTCCAACCTCCAATGTTGGTAAATTGCTTTTTTGTGGTGGTGGTGGCACGGGTTGGCCCCCCGCCGAGGCTCCCCCCCCGCCGCCACTCTGACCTTGTTGTTGCCCAGCCGGAGGTGGTCCTCCTGCCACTGTGCTTTGGGCTGCCGCCACGTTTGGCTGCCCCCTCAGGATCGACGTTGGCACCCCCCCCCCCAAAAACAGTTGTTGGGTTGTTGCGGGATTTAGGAGGGTCACCCCACGTCGTACTGGCGTTGTTTGGTATGCAGCTGGGGTTACCGGCGCCGTCTGGGCTCCCGTCGTTGTTCCACCCGTTCCCCCAGCATTTTGGGGGTTTTGCATCGCCCCTGCGGCTGCAATAATCGCTTGGAGCATTGCCGGGTCCATGCCCGAGAAGAGTTGCAACGCCTGGGCGATATTCGGAGGAGCCGTCGCTCCGCCCGAGCCGGTGCCATTGTTATGGCCACCTCCGACCCCTGCGGTCGTCGCCTGGTTCCCCTGCGCCTGCCCTGCGCTGAATTTCACATCAGGTGCTCATGGCTTGGACATCAACCTGCATCAATCCATGACGTCATATTTTTTTCGAAGTATGTACGATTTAGTAGCTACTTCATTAAGAAAAACCTATCGGGCATGCACATATTGCCCCATGGCACTTGCAAAAAATCAGCGCTCTCTTCGATCAAAATCAATCAAAATCCGAACATCTCGAGACAATGGTGCCACCCTTCTCCATAGCATTGCCCCTCTTCTCCTCAAGTTTTCAAGGCAACTAATACATCTCCACTAGTTTCCATTCAGTCGCGAATATTGCCGTCACCGAATACGCAGAATCCCGCGTTCCACCCCAACCGGCAACCATGGAATACCATGGCATTCCGTTCCGCATCAACAGTGAGAAAATCAACCGAGAATGGCTGCTGTCTCCACTGCCCTATCGAAAACGATAATCGCTGGCGACACCGTCCGCGTGCAAGCGGACGCGGCCGCTCACCGCCCGTCGATAATCGGCCGCGTTGCTACTGTTGTTGCGGATTTCTCCATCATTAATTCATCAATCCATCCAATCCACCCTCATGTTATTGAAAAAAAATTGCAGGGGTCCATGTTTTTATTATTATCATGGATCTTCACACAGGAAGAATCACAGGGGATTGACATTGCCCATCCCTCCCCTCATGACTGGCTCATTGCCAATGAGGAAACTCGGCTCTCCTGCCATGGCATTGATCAGGCAGCCCCAACCAACTGCTCGGTATGGATAGCTGTTGAGCAGGTGGAAAGGTTGGTGGTCGTCCTCCACCGAGACGACTGCTGCAATCATCTTTTTGGAGGTGTTGCTGGCCGCCAGCATTACTACTACACATGCCGTACTGCCAAATTCTTCCCCCAGCCACGCAACTACTTATTAATGAAACTATCCAGCACCGATTACCATGCCTTTGGTCCAGGGACAAAGTCACAAAACCCCTGTGTCGTGACCGAAACGGAGAGGATGGCCGAGGCTGCTCAATTCCTTTGCCGAGTATCCAAAAAATGCCTTACAAAAATGGGAAAGGTTGGGGGTGTTTCAACAATTAGGGAGAGTTGTGGTCGGGATAGATGGCTGAATATCCGTCAGGCTCTCTCTGACCTTGAGAGTCCCCAGCCAAAAGTGATGGCCATGAAGGATTCCATCCTCCACGGCAATCTTTCTCTTGAAACGGTAAAAACAAACAATTGTCGTACCATTTTGAAAGGCTCGACTCCAGATCATTTCACACAACTTAAACAATTCACAAACCACACAGTTGGTTCGGGGGTGAGGAAAAGGGAGGCGACCCTGGCCCAACTTGAAGCAGGGTGTGGGTTGAAAACACTACAAAAAGGAGATGTAGTTCATCTCACTGAAATTGACATGAGTGAATTTGATGAAAATTACAAAGATTCATGGTTCCCTCATGACATCGATGCCGATGATTCTCACTACTTTGCTCCGTCACGGAACTACTTCAAACTTGTATTCGACAATCGCCCAAGGGAAATGAAAGTGTCATTTAAGGCGTTGTCTCTTGTTGCTGGGAATTGCGATGCTCTACCCGTTGTTGAACATTTGACGCGGAATTTTGAATGGGTGCAGCCGGATGTTGAACACCCGGAGTTGAGGATTGGCCGTGGGTTGATTTGGCAGAATCAAATGCTCCAAATTGGCCGTGTAGATTTATTTAACGATCGTGTCACTCTCGCAGGTTTGGATGACGACGATGCTGTCAATTTAGTTATTTCTGTACAGGAGGCAGTGCAATCTGTAATTTAATTTATAACAAATAATTACTCCAAGATTTTGTAACTCTCAAAGTGTATACATTAGAATTGATATCCCCCAGACAAATAATTGATTTCACAAAAAATCCTATGCGACCCCCTCTGTCCCATCCACCTCCTCACCCTGTTCACTGATAACCCCTCTCAGTACAGCGGAAACAGAGCCTGATTCGACCAAGCCAAATCGATCGGCATGAGAACCAAACTGTAAGATTGTTTCGGCAAAGGCTTTAGTAACCTCATCAGTCTCCTCGGACATCTTGGCTAACCTTTTTACTTCCCCAAATTTCACATCAAAATCGCTTGAGTGTCCCAGTTTATGGAACAATCCATCAAGGTACCCGTACCTCCACAGAAGAGCACGGGCCATTGTGTACATTACCGGACCCAGCTTGCTACTGCCGCCGGCCCCACCGCCTTTTTGCGTGTTGTTGTGGAAGGTTCTCTTGAATGTACCATTAACATTTTCCCATCCCTGTTGTGAAAGAAAATGAAGATTACCATATTTCTTGAGGAAGTAAGAAAAATGGCCGGACCGAAGAATGTGGAAGTAGTTTGTCATGCCATCTCGACCTGTGAGCCGAAAAAATACGTCACAGAATTGGTCGGCCTCCAATTGAAAATAGTCCACTCTATCTTGATCAAACAACGAGCGAGACTCAAGTAGTCCCATCACACTGACAAACCGTTGGCAGGCATCATTCCATTCTTGAGTGTACTCTTCGGAGTAGTCCGCCGTGCATACTTCAACAAGAGGTCCGAAGTTTGCAAGAAATTTACTGGCGGTTGGCCCCGAGAGTTTGACGTCACCAAGCTTGCTGTTGTCTTTTTTATCTAACGGCACCGACCACCTACTGGTCTCAGCATTTCCTGTCGTTCGAGATAGAATTTCACGGTTCACTACAGTCTCAACACGACGGCAGTATTCTTTGAACTTTTGCCCAGTATCATTTTTCCGCATCCCTGCCAGAATCAACTGCTGTATTATTTTCTCTACCATGCGCATCTTCGCGTGCAAGGTACAACAAGGCAGTGAACCTGGGTTTATCACCTGAGTTTCCAGTGCGTCTTCATTGATTTCTAGTGCATTCCTGCAACGTCTCACACTGACAGCCAGCTTCAAGTACTCCCGCAACATTTCCACCTTCTCGTCACGGTCCGATGGCAAATCACACAGCTCAATTCCTCTCAGTGTAAGATCATGAGTTACGTTGAGTATAAACCTATCGTCGCGTGATGCTTTCGATCCATCCATCACATAGTCAATATTCTTTGGATCCTCGTCCCGAGTTGCGGAATTGGGATCAAGTTTCACCTTGCTCTTTTTTAAAACATCTTTGTCCTCCTCGGAATGCTTGAAGTGCCTACAGTAATCGAGCAGATGATGACGTGTTGGTAGCCCATCAGCACCAATAGTGGATCTCAAATTGCATGGTTCGAAAATCTTACTCCCGTCTTCGCGGTATCCACCGAAACAATCAACACACCCATCTGGTAGTATGTCCGTCAAGGTAGCACTTGGCTTGTTGTTGATGGTTGCGTAATCTTCGATGAGCAACTCCAACAGTTTTGACCCCTTGCGTTTCAGCTCGGCCTCATCATTCACAGGCCTATGTGAACATTTACTACGATTATTTCGGACACACATTTCACAACAATCACTGCCAGTGACATAAGCCAGCAGGTCTTCATTGTTCAAGCTCTCCGTCTCGCAGTGTGTACAAAAAAAATTGGCCACCTTGCATCCGCCGCCAATGTTACCGGCAAGCTTGCGTTGCATGCAGAGATCACCGCATCCGACCAGCTTGCCCTTCTGTGGTGGCAGCGCGTCATATGTACCTTCCTGTGGAATACCGTCATTCTCAAGTGCCAGGGCGAAATCCGATAAGCTTGTAAAGCATTTACTTTTCATTGCTTCATTTTCGGTCATGAGGCAAGCACCGGTCACAACACAACAATCAGTGGACTGAGCGCCATGATACACAAGTTCAGGGTCGCCACCTTCTTCATTAGCGACAAATTTGCATATTAGGGGTTCTCCGGTCCTCGGGTCGATGGCATCCCTATCTATGATCTTAAAGCCAAAAGCACATTGGCCAGCATTGCTTGTGCTAGTCGTAAGAGCAGCACCGTCACCGGTGATAGCAAAAAGTAGATCTCCTCGTTGGGCCTTCTCTTTCAGCTGAAAGATGTTAATTAGAAAGCGAAAGAGTAGTGAGGGGTCAAACATGACCATATCATCACGGGCCTCACACTCAGCAACAGAAGGATCGGGTTCTTTCCCTACAAACTTGAAAAGGTGATCCACTAGACCGTTTGCCATTTTGCGGGCACGGGTTAAGTAATGACGCTTCCTCAATATCCCATAACCTCTTTTGCTGTTGCAACCAGCACTGTCTTCAATAGAGGCATACTCCTGTACGGCGGTATCATTGAGCGAGCCAGCTGTGGAGTCAATTGTTTTTAGAAGGCTAGACACGTTAAAAATACAGCTGGCAATGGAACGTGTTGTTTTCATAGAGGCGGCGAGCGAAGCCTCTTTAGAGAAGATACGGGCATTGAACAAGAGCTCAGACAAAATATCGGCACGTTCTTTCTCGTGATACGACTTGAAATGGAGATCCATCAGGGTGCGTATACCTTTTACTAAGTCATCCTTCTTTGTTTCTTTTGTTGATCCGCCGCCAATGTTACCGGCAAGCTTGCGTTGCATGCAGAGATCACCGCATCCGACCAGCTTGCCCTTCTGTGGTGGCAGCGCGTCATATGTACCTTCCTGTGGAATACCGTCATTCTCAAGTGCCAGGGCGAAATCCGATAAGCTTGTAAAGCATTTACTTTTCATTGCTTCATTTTCGGTCATGAGGCAAGCACCGGTCACAACACAACAATCAGTGGACTGAGCGCCATGATACACAAGTTCAGGGTCGCCACCTTCTTCATTAGCGACAAATTTGCATATTAGGGGTTCTCCGGTCCTCGGGTCGATGGCATCCCTATCTATGATCTTAAAGCCAAAAGCACATTGGCCAGCATTGCTTGTGCTAGTCGTAAGAGCAGCACCGTCACCGGTGATAGCAAAAAGTAGATCTCCTCGTTGGGCCTTCTCTTTCAGCTGAAAGATGTTAATTAGAAAGCGAAAGAGTAGTGAGGGGTCAAACATGACCATATCATCACGGGCCTCACACTCAGCAACAGAAGGATCGGGTTCTTTCCCTACAAACTTGAAAAGGTGATCCACTAGACCGTTTGCCATTTTGCGGGCACGGGTTAAGTAATGACGCTTCCTCAATATCCCATAACCTCTTTTGCTGTTGCAACCAGCACTGTCTTCAATAGAGGCATACTCCTGTACGGCGGTATCATTGAGCGAGCCAGCTGTGGAGTCAATTGTTTTTAGAAGGCTAGACACGTTAAAAATACAGCTGGCAATGGAACGTGTTGTTTTCATAGAGGCGGCGAGCGAAGCCTCTTTAGAGAAGATACGGGCATTGAACAAGAGCTCAGACAAAATATCGGCACGTTCTTTCTCGTGATACGACTTGAAATGGAGATCCATCAGGGTGCGTATACCTTTTACTAAGTCATCCTTCTTTGTTTCTTTTGTTGATACGGTACCCGAGTGATCGAGGCCGAGAGCAGAGAAAACATTAGAAATATCACTATGAATTATTTCTTTTTTAGAGCCCCTGAGGACTTTCTTGATGAATGATTTGATATCAGTTGGGTGATTGTTAGTGGGGAGGTCATCAGCATTAAAAGATTCGTCAAAGCGTATGGATCTGTAATCCCCCTTCTGAGTATTATCAGCTTTCAATAATTTACCATTGAGAGTTTGGATCTCTTTGTGACTTTTTGAGAGTTCTCTTTGTAGATTTTTGTATCGGCTGTTCAAGCTCTTGTTGTCGGACTCAATTTTTTCAATGTGAGCGTGGGTAGAGTCCCACGCACTGTGCCCTTTCCTACGGAACAATGGTGAATGAGAGGGGGTAAATTTTTGAATTGGATTGGGATTTCTGGAAGGTTTACCGGGGTTGAGACGTGTGTTTCGGCGGGAAACAGCAACATTCTTCTTGCGGGGTGGTTTTGGAGTCGCCTCTCGTGCACCATTTTTGTTTATATTTGCAAAGAAGTTAGGATCATTATGATTAGAAATATTAACAGCCTCATTGACGGCTCTATCACCCTTAGAAGCCTGGACATCAGTATCATCTTGTGACAAAGAATTTTCCCCTGGCCTAGGAGTAGGTCTGCGCTTGAAGGGCCGTCCTACCTTTCTAGCTTTCTGAGGCTTTGGAGTGACCGTGACACCAGCTGTGGTTGCTGTGGTATCAGTGTCACGTTGAGCCTCTCTCGCTCTCTTTGCCCGGTTCTCGGCCTTTATTTGTCGAGACGATTTCACCATGATAACCGCGATGGCTTTACGAACTGTGCGTGCACGGATCGCTGCATACGGTGCGTCTGCGTGTGGGTCTCTCTCGAGATAATAATCTATGGTCGTCGTGATAGAGACCTTTGTATGCACGATAAAGCGATCTGATGCGATCGGCCAGTTGTGGCGGGAAACAAGTCAGAGCGCGCTGTCAAAAATGACGCGGTCGCGCGCAAAAAACTGTTAATTCCTACGTCGAGATAAAGAAAAACGTCAAAATTCCGCTGCCGCCAATCTCCGGTCGGATCAGGCGCGCTTTGAAATGATATTTAGTCTATTTAACATGCAACAATGACGATCTTTGCCAAATTATGTAGACTCTGCATCACAATGTCAGGTCATGCGGACTTTTGTCTGCACTTTAGATAAATTATCTAAAGTGCAGATGACGGTTTGGGAGGCATGATGCATACTTCTAGCTAGTTAAAAAATTAGGCAAAGTTCACTATAAACTTAGATTTTTCGTCTCTGGCAATTGGCCCAATGACAGCACCCCATGTGTTGGGCGGCCGTCGTCCCGACCGTGGTGTTTCCACCCCCAAGGTTGGTCTTAGTCACACCACGTCACACGTCCAGTTCACGAATCTGTTGTGGTCAATTTCTTCTCATGATTGATGTAACAGAAGCCCTCCGCAATATTTTTCGGACTACGTGAATTGTCAAAAATATTTAAACTTCTTTTATACTTAGTAATTTTTCCAGAAATTATGACAAAAACGAAAAATAATTCTTTTTAGTTAACATATTATCCGTTCGTGTTGAAAGAAAATGACGAAGTCGGTTTTTTAAATTGACTAGCCATGACCCATTCTAATAACACAGCTTTAATCTATCTATTTTTAGCGTCTGTCCATCATTCATCAATTTTGCATATTTTTTACACAAGAGGGTCAAAGAAGAAAACGATTCTGACCAATTTTGACACAATAAAAATGAGCAGAATGAAATTACTACAGATTTCGAATCAATTGGTTTTTTTGACGGTCGATGAGAGATTTTTGACATCAAGCGATTTGCATGAAGAATT
>JALLOX010002334.1:0-11946 GCA_036939695.1 Thalassiosira ordinaria
TCAAGGACTAAGGTAAGTTTTAAAATAAATTTGTATGATCCCATAGCAAAATTGTATTCAACCTTTATCCACGTGTAGTTACGTTTATGAAGCAGTTACATATTAAGATGAGAAATGGTCAATCATTGATGTTGTATTTGTGAGGATAAAACCTAAATTGTTGTAAATAGCTTATCTCTTGATAAGGAGACATCAATCAAATCAAAGACAAGCGAGTCAAACACACGTGTTGCCCCGCAGAATTCTGATTCGAGATTCACCATGATGACCATGGCATGATGCTAGCCATAGCCTATGGTAACACCTCTTTGCCATAACCTGCCTGCCATAACAGTATCTAACACCCAGTCAGGCACGCATTGCTTTACATCCGGCATAATCGTGGCGTGGTGAATTGAAAAGAGCATTGGTTTCAAAAAGCGTTGCTCATTGCATGACAATGAGGAGGTCAACGATACTGCTCCCGCTCGTCATCCTACCTCACCATGGAGGGCATCCGTTCGCCCTTCCCATCTCCAATAGAATAAATCTTGCTCGCATTGGCACCTTCAACTATGCCAAACCGACCGCCCTCGCCGTTGCAAACGGAGAAGTGTCCCTCACTTCCTTTAATTCTCAGGAATCTGAGGAAACCAATAGGGCCATCGACTACGCCGCCATGACCACGCTGCCCCGCCACCCCCACAACCAGGAAGCCAATGAAATACTGTCCGATACCGAAAAGGCGTTGCGTTCCATGCAGGAAAAGGTGTTATTCTACACTGCTCATGAAATCGAAGGGGAGTCCGACCACACGTCATCCTACGAGGAAGAGATGGAGCAGGAAATTCCTGTAGATATCGAACAAGAATCAGTCTATGCCAATTCATACGTGGACTTGGGGAAGGTTGATACTGTTGGATTTGATTTTGATTATACCCTTGTGACATATACAAAAGAACTGTTGGAGTTGATTTATGATATGGCTTTGACACGGTTGGTGGAAGAGAAGGAATATCCGAGGGAGATGTTGACGGCCGGGTTGAAATTTGATCCTTTCTTCAGTATTAGGGGTAAGTTATTCTATTCTCATGTTATTATTTCTGCTTGTATACAAACAGGCAAACATGTAGGGTTGGAGGCAGATGGATGCATTATTCACCCTCATGAAAAATTGAGATACTTACAATTCACTTCATATGCTCATATCATGTGCACTTTCCCACAAACTCTTTCAAACAATTACGCAACAATGAAAACATGATAGGGCTTGCGGTTGATCGCGAGAACGGATGGATCTGCCACCTCTCCTACACCCACAAGGTCGCGGTAGCATGGGAGGGCCGCCATCGTGTATCTCGTCCTCGTCTCGTGGAGGAATACAGCGGCAAACGTGCTCTATCCCCCGACAAACGCAAGAAGAGGCTGAAACCACTCAATGACCTATTTTCCATGGCAGAGTGCTGTTTGATGGCTGACACTGTACAATTCTTTTTGGATAGGGATATTCCATTTTGCCCGCGAAGTGCGGTGAATGATGTGCTGGGAAGTATCACGGGAACACATATATCCGGAGAGTTCCATAGGCAGGTTGCAAGAGAGCCAGAAAAGTATTTTGAGGAGAAGCCTTATTTAAAGAGTGTATTGAACAAGATGAAGGAAAGTGGGAAGAGATTGATTTTTGTGAGGTAAGGTCATTCGTCCACTGGAAACTATGCGTGCTTATCTGCCAGTCCAATCTAATTGCTGCAATTGCATGTGATATTATGTTCAATCACAGCAACTCTCCGTTTTGGTATTGCGATGCTGGAATGAATTATGTCGTAGGTCCAGGATGGAGAGCTCAATGGGATGTTGTTGTCACATCAGCAGGAAAGCCAGCATTTTACACAGAGGATAACAGGCCTTTCCGTGAAGTCGATATTACGACTGGGAAGGTCAAGTTTAAGCAGGTAAGAATGTATTGCTTCATATCTCAAAAAATATGTTGAACTATGTACGCTCATCTTGCCATCATGGTGGAATCTTGTTCATTGAAGGTTCTCAAACTGGAAAAGGGACGCGTCTACACTTCCGGCTGCCTCAAAGAACTCACGCAATGTATCAACTGGAGGTACCCTCTGTCGTTTTCGCAAGATGAGGAAGACTCTCCCTACGATGACATATATTCACCTCTAACCTCGCCGAATGTGATGTATGTGGGTGATTCACTCTTTGCAGACTTGGGTGAGTGATGTTTTCCGCCAGTGTCCTGTTATCTATCTGATTGTTCTGATCCAAATATATATACTCATTTTTTATTGGACACAATTCCTAGTTGACGCAAAAAGAGAATTTGGCTGGACAACAGCTGCAGTCACTCCAGAGGTGGGATGGGAGATTGAATTGCAAAGAAAGACAGAATTTGTCATAGCAGATCGTGCGATAGAAATGTTGCTAAATGCACTAAGGCTGTATCAAAGAACTTTGGGTACGGGACTACGCTCAAAAGAGGATCTGGAAGTGATGGATAAGATGGAAAGAAATGTATCAAGGTGGCGTGACGAGCAAACCAGACTCCTTGGCAATCCATTTGGCTCGGTATTTCGTGCACGGTACACGCCGTCTTTGTTTGCACATTCATTGCGTCGTTATTGTGATCTCTACATGAGTAATGTGGGAAGTCTTCGCCATTACAGTCCGCAGCACCGGTTCTATCCTGAATCTCCAAAACTATTATCACATGAGATACGTGGAAGCAATCCAGAGTGTTGTGACATTGATGACCCAATATTTGATATCAACTGCTAAAAGCTGCAATGAGATCAAAAAAATCTTTGATCATGGTCAAAACCAGCCTGAAACAAAACTTATTTGTCTCCTTGTCTCTCTTGATCACTGCCCGAGTCAATACTTTTGGTATCTTCTTGTACAATATTCTTCTCTCTAAACATTTTGAAAATAGTCTATCATGTTGCTGTGTCTTTTGTGTTGATTTGATATCATGAATAATGCCAAAACCAGTTATGCTGGAAAGGGTTGCTGAAACTGCGTGTACCTTAAAGAGTATACCACTTTTTCCACCACTCACAGTTCCTCAAAGTCTTCCAGCTTCCAACTTTCTTCATGCTGTGACCACCAATAATTCAGCTGAGATGCAACTAACTACACTTTTTGGGTAACCACTAACCACAAAAAATCATTGACATCAGAAAACACCATTACTTTTTCATTATATCACTACTGTACACGAATAGATAGCACGAGAATGAAGGCGATCCTACACCATTTCTGCGTCATCGGCGTACTTGAACTCATAAACTTGGCTATCATTGGAGTAGGTCCTTTCTCTGACTCGGAGACTTGACCTGGGGATGGAACCCGCTGATGCTGACGCTTGCTTGCTGACCTTTCGGGGTTTGATCGGATGAGACTGTGCCAACACCCATTCTGTCTTCTTCCTTTGCTTCTCCTGTTTTTTCAAGTTATGATTTATTCTTTGCGTTTCTGTTCCAGCGGTGGTGGCTGAGTGCACAACTGTAGTATTGTTTGGGACGAGTGATAATTGAGAAGGAAGAAAACTATGATGCCTCAAATAATATCAGAAGATAAGAGAGTGTGAGATCTGAGCTTACCTTTCATTTGAGCTTCGAAATCACTCCAAAAAGAACCGGGAGAGAGCTTCATGGTGGAGTAGAAATAGCGTTGAAATCGATGACTGTATACAAAAGAGTGAGATACTGGTGGAATTGGCAAGATCGATGCGACCCTTGAATCGTCACTACTCCTGTATGGTGAGAAATTTGATCCTATCGTTGTGGCGAAGAGATTAGCACTTCACTGATATCCTCCTTAATGCCTATTGCGCCGTGACAAGATATTAGTGTATCAATCGCTGCCTGGTTCCAACTGATTGTCATGAATGAAGATTCCAGATTATGAATAACTTGATTTGGCATCAGTTTGGCATCGCAAAATAAAAGGTTCTTGATGTTCTTTGATGTTTTGATGGCGATGCGGGGCTATTTACTTTTCTGTTCACTTTCACAGACCAGCCTCCATGATCTTCATAATTCATGGTATCAAGTCAACGCGTTCCAAGAACAGAACAATTTCTTTGATCGATCGAAACGTAGGAATCTGTATTAATACCGTTAACCTGTCGTTATATAACGATTCAGCTCACAATAGTTCCCCCCAACCCAAAGTCACCTTCATGCCGACTTGTCACTTCACAATACCTATTAGATATCTCCCGATCAGCTTAGACCCACGCATGCACATAGATGATGGCCCAATAATCTTTGGCATGGGCCATTATGACAAAAAGCCAAATCGGCATGGTAGATTTCCCTCTAGCTTGCAGATTACAATTCAGGCATATTAGATAGGTACATGATTAAATATAAATCTCATGGACTAAAGTTGACGTTTGGTCAAATATCAAAATATGATCGGGTCTGCTTGCAGACCAATAAAAGGTAGGAGTAAAAAAATGTCTCGTTAGGTTGCTAGCTCTAGATCACAGTAGAAAGATAAGAGAACAGCAGGCTGATGTGTCTCTTTCTTGCACCGTACATGAATCTACGAGGATACCCCGAGGTGAGCTTGCTCAGAAGAGCTCCACACCTATAAGCCATGCAAGACCAAAGCTTCAGGTACGCAAAACAGAATATCGCGCTCATCGCCACCAAATCAATGCTAACAAAATCAATGAAGCTGAAAAATCAGATGTTGGTATGTAGAATGACATTGAGAAGGTTGGAAGATCTATTTCTGGGCTAAAAATGCACATAGATTTCATTTCTGGCATTGGTTTGGGCTAAAACCGAGCATGAAAGTCGGTTATTTAGACTTACTAACAAACTTGTATGGTGCATGGTAGTAGATAAAAAATACCGACTCCCTGTTGGGAAATGTGCAAAGCTCTGCACGTAAGGTAAGCCCGCT
This sequence comes from Thalassiosira ordinaria, assembly GCA_036939695.1. Lineage (NCBI taxonomy): Eukaryota > Bacillariophyta > Thalassiosirophyceae > Thalassiosirales > Thalassiosiraceae > Thalassiosira > Thalassiosira ordinaria. The sequence continues at coordinate 4,909 of JALLOX010002334.1, forward strand.
TGGTCAGGAAAGCGATTCCAGCTGTCGCGTACCGAGTTCGGGCGATAAGGTATCTAGCGATATCCGAGCGATACCGCGAGCGATCGGGATACTTATGGCGATGAGACGGGTAAGCCAGATGGCAAGATAGTAGGTTGGCGTGCCAGATGGTACGTCCCTAGGTGGCCGAGGTGGCCAAGNTGGGGGCCGAGGTGGCCAAAACTGTATGATTATGTAGATTAATATGCAGTGAGCTTGAGGAGCTCACTTTTTACTAATGATTTAATTGCAGAAAGATATTCAGTATTGAGCTTTAATGTTGCTAGTTGATTGTTGAGTCTATGACCGATTGAGGTCTCATCAACAGTCATTGTCCTTACATACGGTTATGAGCAGCATTTAATAATATCTCTCCTCCAATTCATTCCTCATTCTTGCTGGACAAGAGAGCTGTTCACTAGAACTCCTGGGTACTGTTCACATGGTCATTGTTTTCTGGGTTTTGACTTTGTTCTTTTTTTGTACAAAGTTAGTTCAAAGTACTTCGTTGTTGTTTTTTGCTACACAATCCAACATACTGTGATAGTATAATTGCTGATTTGTACACATCTCTATCTGTCTTATGTATGTGGTTTCTGAATTTTAGTGCGTGATCCATCCAATCACCATATAACTATGAAACCAACAATTAAAATGAAAGAATTTTTCAAATTCAATTTGCCTTTGCTCCAGTGCATCCTACGTGCAAGAATCACCCTTACACTCTGCAGTTCAGGAAGCTGCAGGCAAAAGGCTACAATTACACAGGAAGCAGCATAGCATTTTGATTGCCATCATCAATTTGGCAATGATCCAAGTGGGAAATGAGGCAAACAAATCAAAATATTCGAACTCAAAATGTTGCTTCCATGAGAATTGCTGCAGCAAGTCCAGTTTCCACACCTCTTCTGAATCACAGTTTGAGTGAAAGTGCAAGCTTCTATGACAACAGTATTCTCTGAAGTTGAATTAGGTTATTGGGTTCAAGGTACCCGACTTTGTGGCCAAAACATGACTAGGTTCTTTGCCTGGCTTAGGAAACATGACTAGGTCCCTTACTCAAAACATGATTGTCACGTTTTCAAATGACAGGTTACAATGAGCGTGGGAATTGTCACAAATTGAACATGAGTTGGGTGGGCATTACGCAAGTTAGTGATTCCTAAAATATTGCCGCTTACCTCTCTCACAAATATGAGAAATAAACATCAGAAGATATCTCTGTTTCTTCTCAAATTATATTGTTGACTTGCTAAATTGATGCCTAATTACCATACATCTTGTGAGATCCGCATTGAAAACATGATGACCAAATAGGAAACATGGCTACCAAATAGAAAACATGACTAGGTTCTGACTTGAGCCTTGGAAACATGGTAGTTAATAACATGATGATCATGTTTTCTATGGCAATTAGGGTACAAAGGTGACATGTGAACCTATTGAATCAATCGATCACAATCATTTACTGTTCAAAGACAAAATAGGATAAATCTCAAACTACCCCAATGAGTTTTTGCTAAGGAACTGTTAATAATCAACCAGGATGACATCACACTCACATTAGAAGAATTCAAAGACCCTCAAGCAATGTTCAAAAGTCTTGACACACAGTTACACAGTTAAGATTGATTGCCTCTTGCAAAAATATAAGCCCAAGTCCACTACCAAAGTTGACAGCCTCCCAAATACTGTAGCCAAAATGAGTATGTCACCCCTCCTCTCAAGCCAGCAGTCAAGCATCAGGATGATATTCCAGCTGGGGTCAAGGCAGAATTGGCTACTAGAGTGGCCATGATGGCAGCTTCTACCAAAAAGGAATGATGACGTCCCCACCAAGTCAATCAACACCAGGCGAGGCACCAATGCTCCCAAACTGCAAGAGCAACAGAACCTACAAGATGCAACTAAATGCGTCAAGATCGTCATGGCAGAAAAGTTCATAGTGACTACTCTTACGGGAACGCCTGTGGCAGCCAAGATGGAAACTACTGTAATGGATGAGCCAGCAGCGGCAAAGGGGGTAATGACAACCAAGGAAGGTGAAAGTGAAATCACCATGGACCCTACTCTCTTGGTCACAAGCAGTGCCCAGTGGCGAGTAAGACAATGCCTAACTCCCCAACTTCCTACCACCTTGCAAGGTTTATTCAACCACCAACTGGCATTTTTGCAGCCTTCAGAAGTCTACCGCAAAGCAGTCAAAGCAGGAAGCTATGTAACATGGCCCACCTAATACCACCAGTTCCAACCATCGTATCGTCTCAGAAGCAGGATGACAATACCGAGATGGAAAACTTTTTTCAGACCTCAAAGAAAATTGGAGTGCATCCAAAGAATGCTCCATTGAACTTGGAAGTGGAAGTAACAACAAGGAGATCCAAAATGTGGTTGCTACTATGCAATGCATACAAGGTACATCACCAAAGTAAAACATACCATGAAGAAGTTGAGCCACCAGATCAATGAAGCCTCCAGCCATTGCAAACTACTTCATGCAACCATGAAATATATGGAGGTAGAATGGACCTGAATACCTTTTGTACCCTGACAAGTTTGCTAGTAGAATGCAATTATTTAATTACTAGCTCATTTTTGGGACTTATTCAATACTTAATATACCAAAATGTTTGCGCTTGATCTGAAATTTGCAATAATGCAATATTAACAGCATAATATCTTATATTGGGATGCGTGTATACTAATATGGCATGAGATCCAAGCAAATCATCAGTGTCATATCCATTGTTTTGAAGCAACAAGACACTTGAAGCATCAATGGATCTTGTTACCATAAGCACTTTTGATGTTTGGATTGTGAAGCGAGGACCAATAATGTTAGGAGAGCTGTAGCTGATCTAGTCATACACAAAAACATTCAATTGCGTGTAAAGACAGTGTGATAGTAGTCGCGGGACTTACTTTACAAGCAGTTTGTTAGTAGTGGTCGTGATTTGATTTTTTAGTCCCACGAACGTTATTACTAGTAGACTACTAGGTGACGAAATGGCCAGGAATAGTCCCAAGGTTGACGGCAAACCTGAAAATGAAAAGTGCTCATATCTGGGTCAAAAATTGGAGTTTTGAAAAATTTGAAGCTGCAGAATCATCAGGACGTATGAGAGCTGTCCAAAAATGCTTAGTAACCAATCAAATTCCAAAGTATGGTACCTCTCAGAATTAATCAGTGACCCCTCCGACTAGCCTGTCAGGTTCATTCTAGATACTGAGAAGTCCAAGCAGAAGCTCAACCAAAATCTCCACAACAATAGTATTGTCATAACAGACGTGTTAGTGCAAACCAATTCGCGCATTAACTCTGATGTAGAACTCATGGAGTGAAATACCAAGGAAGTTAGCAGGCACACGCACCGGCTCTCACTATTCCTTCAGCAGCAGAATGAGAAGCATCTTACAATTATGAATGGTGGATCACCCGAGCCACGCATCAAGCAAAAAATATCCCTCGCCCAAGCTACAAATTCAGGTCACAAAAAAGAGGTATGGATTTGTAGACTCGTCTTATGTCCCATGTCAGTTCCATATTGATGCCAATGGGAACAAGTGGCACACCAAAATTGTAGCATGGAAATGGGATAACAAGAGCACAATGTTGGTACCGCAACAGGAATAGAAGGTACCATGTATTTTTCACTCATTATCACTGATAAAATTGATAGCATCCAACTCATATATCAGGTCACTGAACCCCCCTACAATGCAAGAACGAGATTTCCTCTGGGGACTAGGTAAATGTTGATATTTTTTAGCTGGACAATATAGAAGAAGAACCAGATTTCACAGTTGATCTAGTTTCCTTCCTAAAGCCAGGCACATGGAACAATCTTTTGACAAAAAGGTAGCAGATCTAGTTATGAAGAGCTATGAAATCTTGCAGTCCAAGCACTCTCTGCATGCCAAATGACAAATGTCCAAACACGTTCTATTCTTCCTTACTTTAGACAATTACAAATTGGCATTTTAGCTTCCAAAACTAGCTATCTTCAGCTAGCAGCAGCCTCTGCCATGAGGGGCAACAGTGGTCGTTGCCAACCTCTCTTACACAGTGATGATTGTAGACACATGCATGTTGGATTGTGGTCCTGAGATAGTATATATTATCATGTCTGAAGGGATACCATTGCTATGAGCAACTATTGGCATCTCGTCCAAAATACTTCCCTTGATGTACTCAATGATGTGACACTTGGCTCCAACCTAGTAGAGTGCAACAAGAGGCAAAAAACCACTCAAGACTATGGCGCAACACTTGAACCCAATGCCATGCAAAGAAAAATGTTGGAACATATCAAACATCAGCCATATTTGCTACCATTTTTGAAGTATGTGATGTAGCATCATTCCATAAAAAAGTCAGCACTTCCCTTACAGAGAATTCACCTCCAATATTGTCAAGCTCATCCTCAATACCTTTGAACAGAAAAGAATTTGCATAGAGATCAGATTGGCAAGAATGAATCATGGTGGCGATTAATGTAGAAACAATAGTTCCAGCAGGTTTGCTCGTGGTAGCAATGATGAGCGTAGCAGCAATGGCTTCAATCGGAATGCTTGGCAGAAGAAATTTAGCAAGCCAAAAGTGAATAATGTTATTGGAGATGTCATGTACTTTCAACCAGAGGAGCAGTGTAAGCAACAATTTGAGGAATTACAGGAACAGTACAAGCGGCAAATTGAGCAGGATCGCCAGCAGCATGAGGATGGGTCCAACCAAGATTGAGTGATCAATGATGACTTTGAACTAGCTGATCAACTCAGCACTCAACAGCAGACTATGTCCAGTTCCAGCTCTACCAAAAGTATGAATCCCAGCCAATGCAATCTATGAAACAGAGGGTCAATGCTGTATTTGTGAACAGAAGCATCATACTATTGATTGTTGAGTTATACATGCCCAAAGCATTCCAGCACACAACCAAATGCCTAGCTATCACTACAACTGAAGCTGAAGGATGAAGCTGAAGTCAACCCCCTGCGCAAGCCTTCTGGGCAACCACCCTACCCAAGGGCGGCCTATACGCCCCAAAGAAGAAGTCTAGCTTCCAACAACCAAAAGTTAGTGACATCCACACCTTGTATCAATAATATATTCTCATTTCAATGGAGGTGCCGATCGAGAAGAATACTTCATAATTCTGTACAGAATAGAAATTCCATACTCATCAGCCTACAATGTCAAATCAAGGTTCCAAGAAGTTGGAATAGCCATCATGGAGATGGAACTTGGAAGTTTTGTGTTATTGACCCCTGCATAGATCATATATATCAACAAGCAACAGCACACTGAAGAAATATTCCAAATGCAAAAAACTCTATATTCGAACTGGCTATTCAACTGACAAAATCACAGTCTTAGTATATGTGGCTGTTGACAAGGCAGGTTTTTTTAGCTTGGTGATCTTACCTTGAGAGATGGGTTATTCTTTTGATCAATGCTGAAATCAAACTGAAATGAATACGTGAAAATGAAGATCATGGGTGGCGACAATCCTTTCTTCATAGATTTGCCTAGTTTCGAAAGCAAATGGACCCACTTTGTGACATTGGTGACATTGGTGGTGTTGCCAGGACGTTTGAATAGCTATTAGAGATAAGGTGCCCATATCTGATATTTCTAGGAGGAGCATAAGATAACAATACAAACTGCCTATGGTTAGACAATCAAACAAAACTCACCAACAGAACATCATAAGCAGAGTGATGGCATTGACTGGTGCCTTGTTGTGGAGAGTGCCTGGTCAGGCAATAATTGGGATGTTGGAAAAGAGGCTGTCAGCCCATTTTTCAGTCCCCTCCCTGATCTATGAGGCCGCGCAAAATTGATTCGTGGGTTTGTGGGCCCCAACCGAACCAGGCCAGGTCCTCAGCTGGATACTTGGTGAACTTGACATACTCTTCCCCCAACTTTATGATCGACATACATTCTGACACGATGTCAAGCTCTGCAGGCACTTCATGCACAATACTTCTGCAGGTGGCATGTTCTCCAGCTCCTCCAGAGACTTGCCCATTTGCCATGACCCATACGCCCAATCTGATTTAATGACAAAAGAGTTCCAGCTAGGAGCACACTTTCATTTATGTATATCACGCAAAGAAACGCCAAGCCACCTCCAGATTTCCTTCTTGCCTCTTGATGTACTAACCAATGCAAAGGATTCAATAATACCTTAATAGTACATCTAGAGGAAGGCTCGAAGAGCCACTTGAATGACAATAAGTGCGGGTACGGGCAAGTCGTTTCAGCGTTCCAACGTTCCAAGCCGTATCAACCAACCAACCCCCCTCAGACCCAAATCATGGCCCACAAACCCACGAATCGATTTTACGCCGCCTGACTGGCCGAAACAACGGCTAATTTGTGACAACATGATGGAGTGGTTGGCATTGGCTGAAAAGGTGAATTTACCAGCATAATGGATAATAGCTACGTTATTATGGTATATAATAAAATCTACCTCTCATGTCTCAGTCTGAAATGTCAGCGTTGGCATCACTCGTTATACCTGCGTTATATATCACATTTGGGAAGAACCACTTGGCATCCCTCAAGACAACAGAAACCGAGGAAGCAGTGATAATCAAGTGGGGCACAGTATTCTTGTTGCATTTATTGATGTACCCTCCAAGTATTCTAAAACAACTCCATTGTAAAATCACCCTTAACTGATTCTCTCACTGCAGAGGAACGTCGTCCTGCCATCAAACTTGTTTCACTCTCTTCCTTCACTGATTGTATACCACGAGACGATAATTTCAAGGATTTCAGTCTGCGTGCACTCCCAGAAGAAGTGAACGACGACTGAAGACTTGTAACTCTATGCGCATAATCATTCTCAAGAGAACTAATCACTAATTGAAGCTCTTTTGTTAGGCAGCCATCTTCATCTTTTGGGAGATACTTGTCATCTGCCGTATTCATAAATATCAGAAGCATCTTGACTGCCTCTAACTCAGCGTCAGGAAATAGATACTCATCCTCCACCAGCATTCTAATTG
>JALLOX010002388.1:0-13084 GCA_036939695.1 Thalassiosira ordinaria
GCTTGAGCTAGAGCAGGCCCAGCTCTAAAGCAAGGCCACGTTTATTAGAAGAAAGCCACCCAGCATGAGATTCTCCAAATCCACCCTGAAGCAACGTTCGGCCAATGGGACCGGGTATGGGGGTTTGAATCATATTCTACAAATTGATGCTGCAGGAGCTGCAAGGTTTGCAATCTTGGGGGGCCTGCCCCAACCCCCGGGAAAATGGCCCGACAAAATTGGCGATGTACTTCTTTGGTACAAAATGATACTTCCTCCTTTTGGAAATAATCCAAATAAGGTACGAAAAGTTGAAATTATTGCTGGATATTATTGTTCTAGAGCTCTTCTTCTTGCTATGCTCACCTTGAATATATTTCCAACTCCACCTGTGACTCTCTTTGCTTTGAGAAGCATCTGTCTTCAAATCTTGTTGGGCTGATCACAGGGTCTTTTAAACAGCATGGTGGAAAATTGAATTGCTCCGAAGAACTATTTCCCATGTGTGTATCTACAAGAATTCCAAACAACAGAGTCTGTACAAGAAATCGGGACAGAAACAATATCATTGACTTTGATCTTGGCATACGAATTGTCAATCACATCAGATCACACATGATTATCTAGGTTTGTTGTTTTAGATGAGTACCTAGATGTACTTCAAAAGCAGAAAATCTCAGGTGTAATTTAACAAGGTTTCTAGACAATAATACATTGTCAGCAACGATACTAGTTCTATCTAGACATCAGATTAGATGAAAGAATCCAAATCCATGCCAGTTCTAGTGTTGGAAGTTGGATAAGCTCTCAGTTCTTCTGTTACCTGCCTGGCTATGGAGTGTACATCATGTAATACTTCTCTCTCAGCCCGACATGTTGTTGGCATGTTTCATCTAAAACATATGAATATATTCCAAACAAATGACTTTTGCCACATTGCTTCACATTTTTCCACTTTACTGGGCACACCCACCATACTTTTCATATCTACAAAAAGCTTCCAGAAAATTTTCCACAAGGCAGCAATTTCGACGATGCCCCAAGCATACCTACCTTCTTCTCTACTCTCAACAACCCGCCAGGGACCAGTTCCATACCAGTACCTTTCTCATCCATCATTTCCAATGTCCCTGGTTTATCTCCGTATCCCACACCTATATCGCCATAAATTAATCCCTCTGGTATACTGTATGTGCTCGACGTCTTTGATGTGGTCGGCTCCCCTTGCGACCAAAATACCTTTTGAATTGTTCCTGTGGTGGTGACCGTTCTTCTGTATCCTCGAATAGGAATGCCAATGCGAATTGTTTTCCCATCATCAGATAATTTCCATTGGCCAGGTATATCTGAAGAGCAAACCTGTGATGCATCATCAATGGAATCATCATCATCTGTTCCTGCAAAAGATCCAAGAATGTTTACTTCCCCATCTTCCAACAACTTAATCCTTACTCTTGCAGTGGGTTGTTCTGGCAACGCAATACCTAATCCTAATTGTCTATCCCGTACTGATACATTGGTTTTACTTCCATACAAATCATTGCTTGGATCACGGTCAGGAACTCCAGTTAAGTAGAGCGACAGCTCCCAGTTGGTGTTGATTAGTACTTCGTTGGTAAGTGGAGCGCCCTTCGCAGCCTTGACCAAAATGGCAGGGCCTTGGTCCTGCTGCACTTGTTGTTGCTGTTGAGACCTTTCCTTTAGCTGCGCTTCTAGCCATCTCTTTTGAACTTCTGTTTGTTGCGGCTTTTGGTTTTGGAGGTTCAATCCTAAGCTTTCATTGAGTTCGTCCCCAGGGCCTTCAATGGAGCCTTTTACGCCATCCTTGGCTAAGTTGGGATCATTGGAGAAAGCATCTTTTAAGATATCATCGAAAAATCCCATTGAAATCGAAGATGCTGTCGTACTTGGCCCCGCCGACCGAGCCATTTGGAACCCACCAACAGACGACAAGGACCAGCCAAATATGAGCAATTTTATTGCGGAAGAGCACATCATTATTCCTAATCCTTTCATCCGGCGCTGGGATCAGGTCTGTACGGATTCGATACAGGATTAGATTAGAGATAGATTGGATTATGATTTTATGAGGAGCGATTAGTACAATACTTGAACAGAGCAAAAGCAACGACTTTGGCCAGACTTCTTGGCAGGACTTTGGTCTCTCTCTTGTTGCAGATGTTCTTAGAAAAGTGGGCAGAAAAGATACCACTGCAATGACGTGTTGGACAGAATTATGGCGATAAGATACTTTGCTGAATTATCGCTCATTTATCGCCATATAGAGGTGCACGCCAAACCCAACGGCGGCCAAACAAAGGTACCTAACACCTAACATCATCTCTATCATCTAACAAAATCATAAGGCCATTGACCATGACCATGACCATGACGGCGGTGTCGGCGCGGCGCTGCGACTGCGATAAGCACCTAAGGGCATGATAATGAGCTGAAGAATGCCGCGGGCGGGGCTCTTGGTATGATCAAGAAATAGTGGGTATCATCCATAAGGGAAAAAATTGAAAATGCTCGCTCAAACTCAAAGACCAAGTAGTTCTCCACGAGTTATGGGGACAGCGAGAGCCAAGGCTAAGAGCATCAACAAAATCTCCCTCCTCCTAACCGCCCTTGCAATTGCCATTCTTCTATTCGCCACGGCCCCAATATTTTTACACCACTCAGTGGTCCATCCTACCAATAATGCGCCGCATCAAATTCCACGCCCACGCACCTCTTCCATACGTATAGGCAAGAAGGCGACTATCGAAACCATCAAATATGAACTGAGCAATCAGGAAGTGTTCAATTTTGCATATGAAGACGAGCACGCTAAAGATGTGACTTTACCTCCTGACATAGGGGAGGCTGGCCGCTCCCTACTTCTAAATGCACTTGAAAAACGTCCTGTTTGGGATGACGAGTTGGATCCCGAAATTGAGACAGAGCGATGCCGCAATTATTATACCTTGAAAAATAACACTAAATACTTTGCAGATTACAAGACGAGGAAACGGCGGCGGCGGGTATTCTTGGGATCTCTCATAGCCGATGATAGTTGGCATGCTCTTGGAGCACTAGCTATGGAAACTTATGGTATCTATACTGCAGTGGCCTTTGTTGAAGCAAATCGCACCCAGACTGGAGCTCCACGAAAGCTTCGGTTTACTCCTGGGAGTTTGGAACACAAAACCCTTGTGGACAGCAATTTATTCGGCCCAAATACCCCCGTTCTCATGGATTACTTTAGCTTTGAGGGTCATGTTGACGGTAAGGGACTTATTCGCGAGCACATGCAACGAGCCTTGATCATTGATTTATGGAAAAAGGCTGGCATGACGNGGTAAGGGACTTATTCGCGAGCACATGCAACGAGCCTTGATCATTGATTTATGGAAAAAGGCTGGCATGACGCCAGATGATGTAGGGGTGTTAACTGATGCCGATGAAACGTTGACACGAGATTTTCTGAGAGCAGTCCAATCTTGTGATTTTCCACAATTGGATCCCAAAACACAAAACTGCCACACAGCGAAGGTGATTGTGGCATCCCAAGTATTTGAGGGCAGTCCAGAGTGTATGACTACAAAACGAAAATGGATGCATCCAGATGTGATATTGGGGAAATGCATAGAGGGTATTGGAGATGATGAATTCAGGCTGAAAGATTCGCAGAGGCAGAGGAAGTTTGCTTGGAGGAAGCCAAAATATACTGAAAAATATGGCAATTACAGTGGGTGGCCAAAGGATAAGAAAAGTGAGTGTTATATCATGATGTGATCAATACGTTGTTCATATCTTGTAATTTTTCTTGCCTCATGATAGCATAATTTGCTTCTTATGGGGAAAGCCTTTCCTTTGTGGAATGCTGCTGACTTCCGACGAGACCAGGGAGGACACACATTCATCTTTGAACAAGTGGATTACCTGTCCTTTGGAATGGGACATACAGGCTTTCACTTTCACAACTACTTTGGCACAACAAAACAACTGCGAAGAAAATACCTGACTTATGGACATCCGTTGAAGGAAGCACAAAACATGTCTATATCAGAAATGCATCCAGATTTGGACGCCATGGTGGACTGCGTTCTTGGACNAGGAAGCACAAAACATGTCTATATCAGAAATGCATCCAGATTTGGACGCCATGGTGGACTGCGTTCTTGGACGATCCATGGTAAACAACAAACACCCTATGCTTTCCACGAGGTTGGAAGAATTTGAAGGTCGTATCCCTATAGCATATGGAATCGAAGGGTATACCATGGCGAGGCACCTAGAATTGAAAACAGTATTACTGCAGGATGAGATGGGACATGAAAAAACTTTTCATGACACTGCGAGGGCAAAAGATTGGTATGAAAATATTCCACCTTGAATGGCAGAGGATGGTTACCAAGCTCACAATACATTTGGAACCGAAAAGCATTTAGCGGATTGTGATACCTCAGGTGCTACTATACAATGAGGCAAATAACAAATCTTGACACATGCTTTGTCAAATTTGGGCGGCAGACGTTGTAGGTATTGAAACAAAGAAATATCTGTTGCAAGTGATGTTATCTTATTATGCGTGCGGAAATCATGGTCTTCTGAATTCTATTGCTGGTAGATAGTCTAAAAATGGTAGATGTTGCATCTTAGTTGCATCACACCTTGCATGATTATGGACAGANTGCTGGTAGATAGTCTAAAAATGGTAGATGTTGCATCTTAGTTGCATCACACCTTGCATGATTATGGACAGAATATGATACAATATGCCAGACCACGCCGCTGGTATGCGGTCTGCAACGACAAAATTGTGGCAGCGAGGTTGATTTGAATGGAAGTATAGTTTTGCATACTGTACAGAAGAATTTCTTGGAGAGGATTCAAAAAGTGCTGTGTGAGTAGTAATGTTGTTCTGGCAATGTAGGATGGGAAGTAGCAATGTTTTTCGTTTGGAAGTAGGGCAGTCTTTTTGCCACAGACATGGGGAAGGGCTAGGTTATCCAATGGCTCTGAATGCTGTTTTGGCAAAGACGACACCATCATCCCTAGATCAAGATGTCGAGAAAACGCATTGAGAATAACAAGAAATGACACCAGGAAAAAATGCCAAGCAACAAAAGATACTCACCTATCAGGATTGTTCACAAGTCCAATCCTCCTAGCCGAAGTCTCCCAATACCGAACCTTACCCCTACTCGTATCAATCCTCTTGTAATGATCGTACCGTTCCCTCACACCCTCGGGCACGTGAGGACACTTCTTAAAGTGTATACGCTGCCACGCACACACCTCGCGGTAAATGTTCTTGAGGCGCAAAGGGTAGAATGCCGCCTTGGATGTGGACTTGCGTCGGATGTTCGAGCAGTAGACGCAGCGGAGGCCAACGCGGCCGGGGTAGTGACGCTGGGCCGTGGCGGAAGGCGGAGCGTGGGAGACGGTAATGGAACGACGGCGGGTGACTAGGCGGCGAGTGCCAGCGTTTGCGGCATTGGTAGCATTGCTGGAAGGATTCTTGCCACTGCTTCCTTCCTCCTCGTCGTCGTCTTCATCGTCGCTATTGTCAGCGGTGGCTGCTTGAGGAACTACAAAGATTTCGAGAAGATCTCTACGGACGTACTGATGGAGCTTGTTCACTTCTTCGGCATCGTCCTCGAGGGCGAGACGATCAGGATGGAGAAGCGAATCAACAGCAGCGGTGGCAAAGGCGTCATTTTCATTCGCCTGAGGATATTCGGCGTAATGCTGGCCTTGCTCTTCCTCATCAATGCCATCTTCTTCGCCATGCTTCTCATCAGAGAGCATACCCACAGCAATGTCAACAATCTCTGCTGCGTCCTGAGGAGCGCACTTTTCCATGGCGCTGTACTTGAAGTTGCAAAGAATTTCCGCGGCATCAATCACATCATTATTGCTGGATTCATCTCTTTCCGAATGTTCTTGAGGGACGTAGTCATTGCCATGGTCTGCATGCTGGGTAGGAGATGCGGCCAACGGCGCAACGGAATTCTCAAGTGCGGCGCGGTTGTCATGGCCAGCGTAGTTTTCCAATGCACCGGTAGCGGCAGTATCAGCGGTGGGAGAGCAGAGCATGGGCTCCTCCGGAAGGACAGCATCAATCAATCGTTCTAGTCCAGGAAGAATGGGCCCTGGCCGCGGCTGCAGCTCCTCAACTACTTCGCGGCATTGAATATCTCGCTGAAGAACAACGTACCGGTCATTGTCATCTCCATCGGCAGCGGCTGCGGCTGCAAAGAACGTTGCCTGCTCAAAGTCATCTATTGTAGGAGTGACGACGGCGGCGGTAGGAGCCTCGGATGTATTCGTTGCAAAGGACATCTTTGATAGGAGTAAATGATTGTTGGAAACCGTACGCCTCTGAAAACAATGAGGACTTGCAGCACTTGCAGTGTGAATGGCAACGGCCATTCGATTGCTCGAGGCCTTTGGCCGAGAGGACAAGCGCAGCTGGGGCGAAGACACCGCGAAGACCCAAAGAGCCGAGGAATGGTGGAGGAATCGGGCGGTGTTGATGAGACCAAAGACGGCGCGGAAACAAAAAATGAAAAAATGAGGAGAAAATTGGCGGGAAGAGTGATGGATCGGAACCAAAGGATTATGGTCGTGGTCTTGCTATGACGTCAATCAGATGACATAAACTTTTGTATCTATTCCTACGTAGAAATAAAGGTCATTCAGACCAAAATGACGTCATCAATCTGTCGTATCAAACTCAATCTCCTCCGACTGTGATACATATAAGTATTCCTACGTTGAATATTTTTTGTATTAGAATCAAGTATTATTGAGACATACATATTCTGCTGATAATCTGTACGTACGTGGGCCTGAGCGATAATATTTTTTCATGGGCGTTCTTTGATCCCAACCCAGATGGAGTCCCAGCTGATTTATCACCGTTGAATTCAATCACACGACTTTTTCAACGGTCGACTTGCTTCATCACCATGGCGTCGAAATGCATCAATCCTCACGCCACCCATAGCACGCATTAAGTCGGCGGAAGTCGGGTACGGCGTCGATGGAATGAGAATAATCTGACCTCTTTCCCTATCTCTCTTTTGATACGGCGCATTTTTCGGTTGAAAGCGACTCTGTGAAGCGTCTGCCTCTTGATAGGAGAAACGAAGCCAAAGATGGGACGCAACTCTCACTCCCCCGCCTCAGCGGCAGAACCGTCCACAGAGACCTTTCAAAAGCATTATGGGAGAGGAACTGGTTATCCCGACGAGCACTCTCACCATCACGGTCATCCGCCACCTCCACATCAGAGTTATCCTCCATCGCATTATGGAGCATCGGGTCAGCACCATCATCCGCCACCTCTTCCTCCCCTCCCACCTGGTCACCATGGTCATGGCGGACCTCCTCCTCCTCCTCCTGGCCATGGGTACCACCATCATCCTTCATCGTGGTATTACCCTCCCCATGCTGCAGCTCCCTCGTCTTCCGCAGCTCCTCCGGACAGGGCCTCATCGTCACGTCGCAGCTCTTCTCGTGCATCAAATAAGCCGGCCAGCATGCCCATACCTTTGGTGACACCCAAGAGTCACGACTCGGAGACGCTGCCAGCGCTGCCTCCTGTTGTTGATGAATCAAGCAAGGTTCCCGCTAAGAAGTCTCCTCCTAAACCCAGCAGCAAAAAATCTTCCAAAAAGAAGGATAGCAGTGCCAAATTATCAACCTCAAACAGTGAGAAGGAGCCCGAAATGGAAGAGGAACCAAAGGTAGATCCAATGAAACAGGACTTTCATTTCTACGCCGCTGATTATTATGAGGAAATAAAACAGCAATGTCAGCAAGAGGTTGATGATGCCTTGGCTGATGGATCCATCTCCAAGGAGAAACAACTCTACCTACTCACCACACTACTCAACAACCGACTCATCCAAAATTGGGAGGCCGCACCAGCATCCACTCGCCAGGAATACCTCAAGAAGGAAGAGGCCGATCGCAAGCGATTCATGAGCGAGGAGGAGGTGGCGAGTCGGCACTGTGCCACGTTGACAGCGCGGAGGAGGAGTCCTAAGCAGAGTGGCGCCTTGGGTAGGGCGGGTAGCTTTGGTCTGACTTCAACTCTTGAGATGCCTGTATCGTCTCCTAAGCCAGAGGCGGGGTCATTGAAGCGTCCAAATAGTGAACTGTCGGATGCAGAGGTTTTGGAGAGTGCTGCGAAGAGATTGAAGGCAGTTTAGAAGGAGAAAAGTGAGGCTTTGTTTTGTTGAGGGCACTTGTCTCAACTTACTATGGACTTGAGAAATTCAATTGAAAAATTGGTATGGGAAAATTTGGTGTCATCAAGGATACACAGCAAAAAGCTGATATGTGAACCTGTCCTTGAGTGTACGATATAACAAAAAAAATACATTTTATGGTAGATCGGGGTAGATGTAAAAAAGGCAATATTCATTATTCTTATGTTTATTTCAAAGAGATCATTGTTTGCCAGCGTCTATGAAACCACATACTCTCAGCAGATTTAGTTGTCCAATGTTGTAGTCGAATACAGCAGGGATAAAGCATTGATCAAAATTGAAGTGAGCATATCCTTGCATAAATGAAGTTTGAAGTACAACATTTGCAAATGTCATCAAATACAAGTTGAGTATTATCAATCTCAATCAGTCATCAGAATGAAGGGAGAGGATAGCATCACGCACTGTAAATCTCTTGCTCCCTTGAGCTCAAGAATGCAACGTTCTTTTTCTAGAGAGAGAGGCTCAAGGATTACTGGAGGCAGGCAGGAGCATGGCAGGAGAGAGCTGTCGGTGGAGAGAGTCTTGCTCTTGATTATTTGTTCTTGATTTTTGAGATCATGTACTTTGTACGTCGGACTAAGTACAAATAATGGCGGGAACAACCAGAATCCAGACGTGCACTCTTTTCCTCTATCTTTTCACATCAAAATCAACGCAATCGCAATTCGCAATGGAAATGGAAAAGCCGCATACAATGATGAAAGGAGCACCCATAAGAATCTAAAGATAAAATAACACCATTTCAATCTCAAAAGAATCATATTAGCGAATTCTTCCTCCACATCGATTGATCTGTTGAACCGCCTTGAACTATGGGAGCAAGCGAGCACAAATATGTTGGTGTTTCGACCGAGAAACCCGGGGGCACGATGGAAGTAGAAAATAGCGTGCCCATCATCCCGGTAGCGTCCGCCGTCGCCGCTTCAGGATTAGAACATCCTTCTTCAGGGCAAGGAGGCTTGCCGACGGCATCTAA
This sequence comes from Thalassiosira ordinaria, assembly GCA_036939695.1. Classification (NCBI taxonomy): domain Eukaryota; phylum Bacillariophyta; class Thalassiosirophyceae; order Thalassiosirales; family Thalassiosiraceae; genus Thalassiosira; species Thalassiosira ordinaria. The sequence goes on from JALLOX010002388.1 coordinate 9,226, forward strand.
AGTTGACACGCACGAAAATGAAGAAGACGATGGTATCACAATCACCTGGGAAAAGGGGGAAGTCCAACCTTCAGCCTATCGTGATAAATGGTTTGCTGTGGCGTTCGTAGCTCATCTGTTTGCCGTCGTAGGCTCAGCGGTCGCATTTGGGCCTGCTGCCTGGAGCAAGATTGCGTCGAGTAGTGTCGAGTCTGATGGGTACGCTACGGATACTAAAGAAGATGATTACAGTTGGGGATCTACAAGTGATAGTAGTTCTTCTGGAACCACTGAAGGAGCAGCCCCTCCGAAAGAATTTTGGTTTGCCGTTGTCGCAATTGCCCTAGCCGCTGCACCTGCATTATCATTTGCTGCACTGTCGGTCATGAGTCGGTAGGTCTTGGATCATCGTGGCCATGATTATTGTTTAGTATATTCTGAACTCGCCCAGACTAACCTATTACTTTTCCATCCAGAAATGCGATTGGTCTTATCAAGGCCTCCCTCTGGTTTTCCATTGTCCTCTGCGGCCTTTCTGCGTTGCTCCTCATGGCAGCTGCTCCGGTTGCTGGAATATTTTACGCTGTCTTCACTGTTTGTCTCATCTGGTATGCACAATCTGTGAAGAATCGGATTCCATACGCAGCAGNAACTTGAAGTGTGGCATTACTGTTTTGAAGACCAATCTGGGACTTGGCTTGGTTGCACTTGGCTCCATGTTTGGGTTGCTGGGATATTGCTTCGGTTGGGCGTGGGCTTTTGCGGGAACGTTACAACTCGATGCAATGTATGATAGTACAAGTGAAACCCGGGGGGGATACAGCGAAAACAATTCTGGCGATCAGTCAGACCTTTCTCCTCTTGGAGGTTTCGTTGTATTCATGTTCGTACTTTCATTCTATTGGACTCATCAAGTTTTCAAGAATGTTGTGAGGGCAACAGTCTCTGGTGTTGTAGGGACTTGGTATGTGTCTAGGAGGTCTTGACTTTTACTCTCTACGAATTCGATTCATTTCAAACCTAACTTTTTTCACATGATAAACCAGGTGGTTCTCCCCGTCAGAGGCAGCATCTTTCTGCTCTGCAGCAGTCAGTCATTCACTCATTCGTTCAACCACCTACTCGCTGGGAAGTATCTGCTTTGGCTCTCTCATTGTAGCCATTTTACAAGTGTTGAGAAACTCTCTTCGTAGGGCTCAGAATGATCGTAATGCAGGGATCCTTCGATGCATTGCTCATTGCATTTTGGCTTACATTGAAAGGCTTGTAGAATATTTCAACAAATGGGCTTACATATATGTAGGTTTATATGGGTGCAGCTACATTGAGGCTGGCAAGCGTGTTATTACGCTTTTTAAGACACGGGGTTGGCAAACAATCATTGCAGATAATCTCGTCAATCGGCTCCTTGGCATTATGTCTCTAACTATCGGACTTCTAACTGGAGTTTGCTCGCTCTTCGCAGCCTTTTTGGTTGAGGAATTCGAGTCGAGCCAAGGCTGGATAGGCATTGGATTTCTTGTAGGATTTTTTGTGGGGATCATTCTCAGTGGAGTGTTCATGGGCTTGCTGTCTAGTTCAGTTGACGCCATTATTGTATGTTATGCTGAGGTAAGCTTTTCTTTGATGTCTCGTTGCCAATCGTAATATTTTTTTGGTTTCTGACCACCTTGTTTGCTACTTATTCCATTAACTCTGAACACATTGTCTTAGGCTCCAAAAGAATTGGAAGACAACCATCATACTATTGCACAGGACATGTCGAGGACCTGGAATGAAGCTTGGGGCGATCTAACTGGGCCGGTTATTGTTTCTTTAGATGGTGGAATTGGAGTTGTATAATATTATTACATGGTACCGGTGCACTATGAATATTTGTGAAAGATTGTGTTAGTTATTCAAGAAAATAGAAGTATAATTAATTTGTGGCAAATCCTCAAATGACTGGACTCTAATAATATGATAGAGTTGTCACTAGATGTGGGCATTCTTTCCAGCTGGGCTAAACGGAGGATACATGCTATCTTCACAAGAAAAGGACTGCGCCGGGATTCGATCTGGTTAGAAAACTGGCAATATAACAGCATCTTCATCAAATGTAGGAGGTTGGTCAGGCCGGTAAAAATCGAGCAGGCGATACAAGTTCTGTTTTCTTTCTTCATCCTCTTTTACTGCTTGTTCCAAGTCATTCTTTTGCCTCTCTATTATTTCTTTCAACTCCTGTTTGGCAATCTTTCTAGATGCAGCCCTTGCATCCATGTCATCCATACTCCTCTGGCTTTTCATGAATTCCATTTCCATCAATGCATCTGCATGGAAGATATCGCTGTTGCCCTTTTGTAACTGCTCGATAATGGCTGCTGATACCCAAGCATCACGAGCTGCATAAGATATCTGTTCTAGTGTCAAATAACGCCTTCCCCAATTGCTCATGCTAAGTTTCTTTGAAAGATGTGAGAGTAAAAGAATGAGGTGACATATCTTCAAACCTACAAAAACACAGCTACCTGCATAACCATACCTTTGACTTGTTTATTTCAACCCCAAGGATTTTCTGAGCAAGCTCTCTAATTCCTGACCGACTCGACGGGTTTTTGTTCGGTAAAATGCATCCCAGGTCAAATCGTGAAGTCATCTCCCATAGTTGTGGTATCTGCTGCTGCTGTTGAGCTTGGTCCTCAAAGCTCTTTTTTGACCATCGATACAACTCCAGGGCATCATCATCAATGCCAACACCCACTTTGATAATCTTTGGGTCATTGATGACCCTCCTCAATATATCTGGTGCGTGAAGAGAACTTCCATCCCCGCATCTCGATAGTTGGATAATGATACAGGACGAAGGAGTGGATAGCTGAATTGTAGCAGGTCCATCGGGAAGCGAGGCTCGTTCTGGTTTCCACGGCGGTTTTGCAATTGATTCCTGATCAAATCCTAATATGGTATATTCATTCGGCGATCCATCACTACCGACATGATCATCGAGCCATCGCTCAATGATGTGTGGGTCTCTTGTCGTCAATACCGGGAGCTCAGGAGCACCTATGGGCCCACTGAGTGGAGGACACATGTTGCTAAGCCCCGGCTTTGCTCTCGAAAATGTTTGACGTTGTTTTGGACTGTGGTAGGATCGCTGTGATGCACCGCGGCGGGGAGGTCTCGTTCGTTTTCTGCGCTTTATCTCTGGAGAACCATCAATAGCATCTCTATCAATATTCCCGCCGTCATCTACAGGACCTTCTTGCAAACAAAGGATAGAATGATTTCTTTTCCTAGCATTGGTAGCTGATCTTTTCTCGATGGTGCCCCCAGCAGCAGCAGCAGCAGCATGGATAAAAGTTGGCGGATACTGCATCATTAATGATGCTGCATGTGGTGACGACGACGATGGGATAAAACTCAAGACAAGGAGGAGTAGTCCGAACGAAGAGAAACGAGTCAATGAAGGCAGAGCCAGTACCAATAACTTCATTTTGCATAATTGAACCGAGGCTGTAGGCTGTCCGCCCTTTCCTTCGGCAAAGGAGTTGTTGGATGCTCTAGATAATAGATGCTACCTCTCTAGCTCTAGAGTGCTAGTTGGATGAGGTGGTGCCTCGATTTGTTCCTGTGGGAAACAAATCATAACTACACATAGCCTCAAATTTTCTAGGGGTAACAACTCAAACATCTGTGTGACATTCACTTCTTTTAAAGTCTTCTTAACGACTGTAAGGGGGGGAAATTAGTCTTTGACTACATTCGGAGAAAAAAACGAGATCATGGGGAAACAACGAACAACCACAGACAGGAACAACACAGAACACAGGGTGTCCCAAAAGGAGTAAATATTTAAACATAATTATTAAATATGAAATATCCCTAAATAGAAAGCGTGTAG
>JALLOX010002406.1:0-13541 GCA_036939695.1 Thalassiosira ordinaria
TCATCTTCATCACTGGTATGAATGCTGGCACCATCATCGTCACTATTCACAAAGGGGTCACTACCTGTATCATACTCTTTGGTGCCATAGTCGTCTTCAAATGCTTCATTTTCACCGCTGTCTTCTTCTTTGTACAAATTATGGTTTGGGTTTTTTATTAGTCTTCTGCTCCTTCTAACCAATGAGGCAGTTCTTGCGTATGCTGGGCATTCGCATTCCTTTTCCCTACCACTAATAATACATTCAAAGTCATCCTCTAGTGAATATTCAAGGAATGATTTACACTCTGAGACCTCATCGCTCTTTTTGGAGTCATCTTCGTTGTTATTCTCCGCACTCCACTCACTGTCACTGTTTACTTTGTGATTATTGTTCTTGGATAATAATTTATCTTCAGATATCTGTATGACATCGTTCAATATCTTGCTGTTGTGATTGTTGTTGCTGCTCCGCTCTTTTTTGTTGGGTGTATTATACTTTTCAAAACATATCTTCATTTCAGGAATTGTGTCTGTTGTGTTGCTGTTCATTCTGTTGACTCCAGTGTGTTTTTCCGTTTCGTTCAAGACCTGATGGTTCATGCCAGTGAGGTGTTGATTAAAGGCAGCAAATGTCTTCATAAGGGTGGTGGATTGTTCATCAAGATGTGCAGTAAGCTCATGCAGTCTTGAGTCCATCCTACTCAGGTGGGTCTTTATGACACTCTTGGAATATTCTAAGCGAGCAATTATACAATCAAGCTGTTTGATTTCAGAATTGAACCTTCTGCAATCCAAGGATATGCCGGTTCGTAATTTGTTGAGAAAGGCTGTATTGGTGGTGATTTCACTCCTCACTGTGTCCACTGTTGCACTAGTACCCATGGGAGCTGTGTCTATCTGATTATCCATGCTGTACCAGTTTATTCTTTTTGACGATATATCTTGCTGCTTGATGTAAAAATCTGGCTTTTCATCAGCTTGTGCTGTATCCTTTTTCTTCTTTTTTCTTGAAATGTCGTGGGTGCATTCACTGTCGTGTTTATGTTTCTGCACAGACAGCCCTCCCATGTCTTTGAGAGTTGTCTCTTTGTCTGCATCCATATCATTCATTGTTTTTTATATGGTGAAGTTTTTGAAGTAGGAGGAGTTATTTGATAAATATAGCATATATTTTATCAATATTCATCTCTCGCTGTTTGTTGTTGGTGTCCCAGAAAATTTATGAGATGAAATGAGGATGTGTAGAACTGGATCATGGTATCAACTCAAAATGGAAGTGTGAAGGTGTGGTGAGGTTTGAACATTTTGCATTTGTGGTGATCATTGGTTAGAGTGTGTATTTGGGATTCTTGAGGGAGCCATGGATACATATGTATATATAATACATAACAAACTGGAGGTATTTGTTGATTGATTTTTATTTGTTATTACAATATCACCCAAATCGACCCATGTTTCACACCTATGGGGTTTCTAACCAGTATTGTTATGCAGATCTGATTTTGGAATTAATTTCCCTCCTTGCTTGATCCATGTTTCCTAATAATAGATTGTCACGAAATATTGCCCCGGCCAACATCCTCGTTCGTATTTCAACAAAGTTATCCATTTTGACTTTCACGTATTTTTCAAGTAGATATGGAAATGATTGTATACTATACAGCTGTCAACCTCTACTTTCCAGAAATTCGACTGTGTGGCCAACCATTACATTTTAATCAACCATTTTCCACAATTCATCACTAATTGGTCCAAGGACCAACTGGCCGGCTGCCATAGAACCAAAAAATGATTCCATGATTTCTTCATCATTCATGATATCAGATTTGGTGTTATCTTCGGCATAAAAGCGCTTCAACAACACAAGGACATCATTGTCGCAGAGATAATAATTGAGGGGTTTTGGAGGATCAGTAGTGAGATCGCGCCTGAAGGTAAACTTGGGTGGAATCTGAAATTCGGGGGCTGTTTTTCCGAATTCAGTGAATTTTCCAGCTAAGTGAGTCCCTAAGCTAGATGGAGTATCACCATCACCAACATGCTCACTGACAATGCAGTCCCAGATAAAATTTGAACCATCTCGTCCAGGCATGTACCTGTTCTCTTGCACAGTTGGGTCCCTCCGAGGCATGATTGCCATCACCTTCCAGTCGGTAGATAACCCCACATTAGATAAACCCTCTCCTGAATCTGTAAATGCTTTTTTCATTGGTCCAATGTAAGCAGCTTGGGGCTGGTTGAACTTGGTCATCCAGTGTACCACCACATCTTCAACTTTTGTAGCACACGAGTCCACCCAGTTAGTGTATGCCTGTTTTTTGTGAACAACAGGGGATATGTTCTTCTTTTTCCGAATTGGAGACTTCTTATACGGAGAAGAGGTTTGACTTTTCTTGGCTACTTTTGGCGGCATCGTGGAAAGAAATACTATTACAATGCAGATGGTGGGTGTGAATCAGTGTTTTTGAATTTTATGAGACCAATTGGGCCAAAATTGTTGCCTGGGAGTAAATATTTTGTGGAATGTTGATATTTGGTAATGTGTCAATTATTTTGACAAATGTCAATACTCAACTGATGGGTGCATTCACCTTTTTCGAATGTTATGATAGCAGGTTGGAGAAATACTATTTCAATGCAGATGGTGGGTGCAATCAGTGTTTTTGAATTTTATGAGGCTGGATTGGGCGAATTGTGTAGCCTGGGAGTAAATATTTTTTGGAATGTTGATATCCGGTATCGTCTCGATTATTTTGAAAAATGTCAATAATCAATTGATGGGTGAATTCACCTTTTTCAAATTTTATGAGAACAGCTTGGTGAAGATTAAAATCTTTGGTAATGTTAAAATTCGGTAACCTTTGGATTATTTATGAGAACCATTTTATGGTGGCATTGGCTGGTTTAAATTATTTTATGAGACTGTATCTTATCAAAACAATGTGGAAATTAATCAACTGTCCCATCCATGTTGAATTAGGAATATAATAGACTGTATGGGAATTATGTACATGGTCTATCCCATTTATTTAGGCAAAATGTATCTTATCATGGTTCATTTACTTAACCAGTGAATCTAATTCAGTGATGTTTAAAACTGGTAATATGGCTCGCTTTCATGCTTTGTAGGCAATCTTCTTATAGCCTGTGGATAAACAATAACAGGTTCATCAGTGAAGACAATGCCTCTGACCCTGTACTTTGATTTTCGGGTGATTAGTCGCCCTAAGATTTCATTGTGTGCTTGGATTGGAAACAGAGTCCTCACTGCCAGCATGCATCGGTAATCATCAATATCCTCTGTTACCTGGTGAAGAGCATTCATTATCAATTTCTGTCGCAACTTGATGATCCAGTATTGACTTATCCCGTCATCTTCATGTTCATCAAACCTATCATCAAAAACCATTGAGCAGTGGTCAACCTGAAAATTGTTTATTGTTCCAAGCATACTTTCGCACTCAAACAAAGTTGCATATGCGTGCTTCTTCACTTCAAGGACGATGGATTGGAATTCGTTTTGGCACTGCTCTTGAATGTGTGCAATATATGATGTGATCATTTCATTAGTGAGTGTCAGACCCAATGTTGTAACTCCATGGAAGGTTTTTTCTGGGTTGGGAATGTGAAATGCAATCCCATCAAACATGCCTCTGCAGATATCCAAGTCAAAGTCATTGATCACATCCAACACGTTTGAACCTACTTTTGTGATGACCAGATCTACATTTGTACATTCATTTTTATCCAAACCCTGCTGATTTCTCAGCCAAGGGTGGCATGCCAGTTTGACGCCTTCAATTGTTTTGATGGTTTGTGCATCAGGATTGACCCCTCCACCAATGGGAATTTCTTGTTTTATGTAAGTGTCCTTCTGTTTGAATACCCAGGATAAACCATCCTTCCGTTTGAACATTTGATCTTCGTTTGGCATATTTGCATAGAATTCTACTTGGCCGATAGAGTCATTTGTTACCAAACCATCTCGGCGATATCCCTCTTTCCAGCCAATTAGTATTTGGTCACCTTCACTTATGAGCCAGCTTCGAACTTGAGGGGCTACATCGGATCTGCAATATATGTCAAGATCGCTATCCCGAAATGTTTTTCCTAGCATTGTTTGAACCATTGTGGACCCACTGATGGCCACTGAATTCGGTGGTAGTGTTTGGGCCAGTTCAGAAAATGATTTCACAATGTTATTTGCCCTAAAGTTGACATTATTGGATTGAAGAGTCTTTTCAAGTGAATGAGTAAGGGATGTCTCCAGCAACAATGATGCCAAGGGATTTCTTGAACTGTGTTCACCAACAGCAGCTAATGAGGATGTGTTGTGAAACCTTTTACTTGTTATACACAAATTGTAAACTTCTGGTGGTAGCAAATACCCGGCTATTGCATACAATGCTTCATCAGGTGCACTTATTAGTCCACATGTTGGAGATATTTTTTGTCGCTTGTTTTGAAATTCTGACATGGTTTAATTAAACATATAGTTTCTTTCTCTCATGTGCTGTGTTTCAAATTTATGGGAACAATGATGTGCTTTGCTACTGATACTGATATACTGTTGGAAGGAGTGTGTTTCTTGTACTCTTTATCTGGGTACAAATTGGTTTTACTCTTGTTTTGTGATTCAGGTTTATGAGAACAGAATGAGCTCCGCCAATAATATGGATCTGTTGATGGGTTGGGTATGATATGTATATGCCTTCACTGGGAAACCCCTCTTATGAAGAGAAGGTGGATCGCATCATCTAAAAGGTTACTTACTATTGATGAATGGTTATGGTTTTTGTACGTTTTGTATGGTAGCATAGAAAAATCATTTGGAAATATGCAAGGATATGAATTGTTTTATTTCGATTGGTTATCTAAATATCAACCCTAAATACATTGTGCACCTGTTGTGTCTAATACTCTAAACCATAGTGCCTTGTTATGTTCCTTGCCAACCCCGCGAGACTTGATTGGCTTTTGAACGATGTTGGTGCATGCAGTAGAGGACGTAATTTGTTTCTTAAGAACCTGTTTTCAATATATAGACATTCCCGACCAAAAGGATACTCGCCCATGAAGTCTGGAGGTTCGCGAAAAGGGTATTGTTCATCAACATCATATGTAAAAAGTGGTTGGAGGGACATGGGCATTATATGAACCAAGCGATCTAATACATCCCTTGCATTGTGCAACTTCCTCATCCTTGCAGCTCTTGTGCGTTCCCGTTTTGCAAAGCGACGCTGTTCCAATGCCTCACATGATTCTTGCCGGTACCTAGCAATGGCATTAATGAACTCATCTCTCTCAGATTCTTGCTTGGGCTGGAAAGAATTCATGTAAGCCTCCACCCTCCTGTAGTTTGGCAGTCTGAGCATTAGTCTTACATGTTTAGATGTGAAAATTGGCCCAATTTTTGCACCCAGATGATTGTAAGTTGTATTCTTTAGGATATAATAGGTCGTGCAAGAGGGAGAATGATTGTGATATGTTTCGTTGATGCGAGGACCAATTTTGGACAATACATGATGATCCTGGAGAAGCTCGTTGATGTCCACTCTGTTCCCAAGCTGTTTTGGAAATTTAGTTTGTAGGGCTATGGTATGCCGTAGTATGCATGATCGGCATATTGCAATGCAAAAGTAGCCAACGTATTTAATTTGCCTTGCTTTGCATATTTCACACTTCTTGATGCAGGTCAATGATAAAAGTCGGTGCACAGATGGAATGTATATTGACCTTGATAGAATTTGCTGGTAGATATTTTCAATAGTTGTTTTGCTCGATGTTGTACCATTGACAAGGGCGCATTGTATGATAACTGATATTGTCAGAAGTGGTGTATTGTACATGCTTTTGCAGGAAAGGGTGAGGTTATACAAATCAACTGGGGTCAAGTATTGAACAATTGATTGGTATGGTCCATTGGTTTCAAATAGAGATAATGGTGCCGATAACTGTGAATGTCCTCTGCTAAATGAACTTGGTGATTCAGGAGAGTTGATGCATTCCTTTTTTGCATAATCTCCTTGGTGATCATACTTGCTGCGCCTTTTGATTGTGTGCGTATCCAATGTGCCACTGTCGCCCAAGTAAGAGTAAACGGAATTGAGCGTACCGTAAAGAGTGACATCCATTTTATGAGCCTGTTTGATAGTTTGTTCTATTCTGTGTGTGTGTGGGGGGGTGGGGGGTGTATGTGTGTAAAAATCTTGTGTGTGTGTGTGTGTGATCACGACGCGAAATAAAACGGATCAGAATCATCCATTTTATTGCATTTTGACCTGGTGTTGTAATGATACTCACCTTTGTATCCTATGAGGATGTTATCAGATATGTATATCAGTTTCAAAGTGTGATCTTGTGAATGAAAAATGGGAATCGAGATTCGTTAAACTTTGAAATTATGAGCTGATAGTAATGATTCACAAAGGAATATAAAACGAATTACCAAAAAGTTACGGTATGAAATAAAATGGATCAGAACCATCCATTTTATTGCATTATGTTCTGGTATTGTAACGTTATGCGCCTTTGTATTTTATGAGGAGTTTATCATTTGTGCACATCAGGATCAAAGCGCATGCTCCTGAACTTTTCTTATTTTATGAGTAGGTTTTGGACTAAAGCAAGAGAGATGAATAAGAACTATCCTTTCTTGCAAAGAGAAATGGAACACATGCAATAAAATGGATTGGGATCATCCATTTTATATCGCTTAGTCATGTACCAATTTCATGAAATAAAATGGATCAGAACCATCCATTTTATTGCATTATGTTCTGGTATTGTATGCAATAAAATGGATTGGGATCATCCATTTTATATCGACTACTGATGTAAGAAGTATAAGAGACAACTTTTGATGGAGGGAAAATGCAACAAAATGGATGAAAGTCATCAGATTTATAATGCTTCTTAAAGTTTGGGGGCCTAAAAAGACAACTTTATTATTTATGAGTAGATTTAGGAATGAAGCAAGAGATGAGTTTTGGAAAGAGAAATTGGAAAGCATGCAATAAAATGGATTGATTTCATCCATTTTATATCAGTTATTCATGTAAAAAACAGAGAGGAGAGGATGCAATAAAATGGATGAAAGTCATTTGATTTATAACAATGAAGGAGAGAAGGTGCAATGAAATGGATGAAAGTAATCCAATTTATAGCACATCTTAAAATTTGGAGGCCTGAGAAGACAACTTTATTACTTATGGGTAGATTTTGGAATGAAGTAAGAGAAGGTATGGGAAGGCATGCAATAAAATGGATCGATTTCATCCATTTTATATCAGCTATTCATGCAAGGAGTATTCAGCCCTGAAAAAAAGCTGCATGCAGTAAAATCATAACACAGTCCTCTGATTGGTATGTGTTAGTACTACTCATCATGCACAAGCTAATTAGTATATATTAAAATGATCGGATGACTATGCAATAAAATGGATGAAAGTCATCCAAGTTATATCACATCTTACTTTAAGAGCAATGGCATGCAAAAAATGGACGAAAGTCATCTGATTTATAATACAATTGAAAGTTTTGAGGTCTGAGGAGACAACTATAATTTATGAGTAGATTCTAGAATGAAGCAAGAGAAGAAATGGGATAGCATGCAATAAAATGGATCGATTTCATCCATTTTATATCAGTTATTCATGTAAGAAATGTAAGTGTATTAAGAGAAAGAGGAGAAGATGCAATAAAATGGATCAAAGTCGTCTGATTTGTAACACATCTTAAAGTTTCGCATCCTGAGAAGGCAATTTATGGCAATTGTCATATTTAAATTATCCTAATCGGGCTCTACTGTCCTCAAGTGGTCCACACATTTGTTGCCACATGGAATGCTGAATATGCATACATTTTGCACATTTGTTGTCGCGTGGACATTTCCACATGTGTCTCAGTTCATTTTTGGACGTCATGGCACTTTTGTTGTATGATTCCCTATCTGATTCACTACTGTTGATACTATTGCTGCTTGTGCTGTTGCCACCAACCTTGTCGGCATGATTGCCTTTGCAAGCTCCATTACTATCAGGCATAATTAAAAATTTACCCATGTTCTTTCTGGTTATGTTGCAAGTTTCAATCTCAATGTCCATCCCTGCTATATTGCTACTGCTGTCGCTATCGACACCGCTATCACTGCCGCTGCTGTCGCTATCACTGCCTGTGCTGTCTTCGAAAGGTCCACACATTTGTTCCCACATGAAATGCTGAAGGTAAGCACATTTGCTACACGTCTTGCCAAACGAGCAGTTCCATATGTGGTCCACATCATTTTCAGTCAGTATAGAGTTCAATTCTCTTACTCTCTCTTCCTTTTTCCCAGGGATACCTGTTTGAATGGGTGCAATCAGAAATTGAGGTAATTGGAGACGTTTCAATGTGAGATTGGACATAGTGCGAACTGTTTACCATGTTCGTGATGAAATAATGGTTGGAAATCATCATCGAGGACATGCCCTAACATTTCTATGATGTGCTGTCGAGCCTTCTCTTCTGTGCAACCATTTTGACTGACATAACTTTTTAGTGTTGTCAATACAAAATATGCATCATCCATACCTGCATGAAGACCGTGTGGCATAGCTTCAGTTGTTCTGACTTCGATTGAGTGTGTCATTGTTTGTTTTGTTGGGTTTATTTCAACACCATCATTCCCCATGCCATTGCTGTTCACTTTATATTCCTTTGTGACAAAAGGCATTGTAGCAACAATACCGTCCACCACATCTGCACGAAGAACGCGTGGACTGGGTTCAATTGGAATGGTTTCAATTGAGTGTACCAATATTTCATTTGTTGTTTCAACATCATCTTTTGCCATATCACCATCGTGCACCCCATTTTTCTGGTCAAGCACTTCATGTTCTCTCGAGACAAAAGACATTACATCAATATAACTTTCCAACTCCTTATCCATATCCATCGGTTTGAAGATTGATAACATTGACAAGTCACTTACTCTGCTTCGTTGACTGTTGTCGTCATCATTGCTAATGCTATTGTTGTTGGCCGTCACCTCATAATTGGACATGCCACCTTGGTCTACCCGGTCTGCTCCTCCTTCTTCCTTGTTGTCGTCATCAGTATTATTGCTAATGTTATTGTTGTTAGCCCTTACCTCATCATTAGGCATGCCACTTTGGTCTATCGAGTCTGCTCCTCCTTCTTTCTTGTTTTGCATCATGTCTGCAGCATCAATAAGCATACTGATTCTGGGGCTATTCCACCCATGTGACAAGTGATCGCTATTTTCTTGTTGTGGTGAGCTTTTGCCTGGGTCATGAGACTGAGTCTTGTTCATAAGGTCGTAAAAGTTGAAATTAAGCATTTTATACTTCCGTTTCCAATCATCGCCGTGATTGTTTTGATCATCTTCCTTTTGATGTTTGACCTTGAATATAATCTCTGCAAGTTCATCTAGTCCAAAACAGTCATTATTCTTGCATGCAAAATCAGACCACTTACTTATTGATTTGGTGCAAATGGAGGTAAGGTCAGTTTTAAGCTCAAAATGGTCCCGCTTATTCTGGTGCTCCCGTTTAATCGTTCGATCGAACGTTTTCAATACAAGGTATTCGCCAAGGAAGTTCACACCACCGCATTTTTCTGGATCATCAATGGTTCTTGTCTTTAGATAGGCAGTGAAATAGAGGAGGAATAAATCGAATGCAAAATCCCAACGGCCATCGCTCGAAAGCATTAGATCAATCGAGTAGAACCGGTAGAATTCTTGATTGACATTACAGTTTCCAATTACATCCTTGACAGCTTGAATGTAATCTCTGTTCAGTTCCATTTGCCTTGGAGTCAAGGGTATCTTGTTCAGCACAACTGAGTCTATAATTGATATGAACTCAGAGAATTTGCATGGTTCAATGTCATCCCGCAAGTCCGGAGAGAGTGTGCATGAATGGATTGCGGAAGTGAACTGTCTCATAATGTTCATTCTCACTGCCATTGATAGGATACTTTGTAGACTTGTATTGTTGTCATCACTAATTGCATTTTTGTGCAACGATGATGACACAATATTCACTGTATTTTCAATATGTAGGAATGCACGTGCTGTTATAATGTGAGAATTGTATGACAAAAATAGTTCAATAAGAGCAAGTGATGCACTTTGAGTCTTACCAATAGTTGAATGGACTATCCGGACATGCTTCACTGGTTTTCCCACTTCCGCCATGTCCAGAGCCTGCGATAGTTTATCTATTTCACCAAAAGCCATCGAGGAATCCACCATAAACAAAATGCACAACACAGCTGCCATGTGATAATTTTTTTCGATGTACAAGTTTGTCCCGTGAACTTTGTAAGGGTTATTGATTGGATGTCTTTTTTTCTTGTTCACTCCTTTCTGGGTGGTAGGACAGTGATTGTGTATGAGGAACTGGCATATCCCTTTGTACCGCTCTACATTGTCGCTCCATTTGACACCGTGCCACCCTGGGAGTATGTTTGCTGCAATGGTTGGCAATAGTACAATATGATTCCATTCAATGATATCAATTCTCCCACCCCGATGCTTCGCGTTCAGTCTCTTGGGGCTCACATTGTAGTCTCCAATAATATTTTGCGGAGTGGGGATAATTGGTAGACATGCGCCGACATCACCCGTCTTAGTCTTGATGAATTTAATGCAGTTAGCAAAATCAGGGTGGTTAATGTACCGGTCCCATGCTTCTTCCGAGAAAACCTGGGGCTCGTTTGGAGGTTTATCTGGACTGACCTGACAGAGCTTGTCTAATTTATTCCACATGAAATAACCACCATCGGGATTCACACAAGTGGCATTGTGGGAACCTGGGTCTTGGTTGAGGCAATCATTCAAAGAAGTTATGAGCCTCTCCATGTCCTCCAAACAACTCTTGGAAGATAGGTACTTGTTTTGTTCGACAAGATGTGAGGAATGATTCCGGCATAGCTTCATTAGATTGCCAATATTGCTGTGACACTCTTGAGTTGGCAGATGCCACACCACATCCACACTTGACTTGATTTCTGAATTTTGAGTCTGTATCATTTTGGAATATGCACCAAGGACACCCTTGACTGGAACAACACTGCCAACACCAATAAGACCTTGGAAGTGTTCATTGGTCAGACTCCCTGGAACACAACTCCCCTGACTTGTAATATTGATGGAGCTACACAGCATTGTGTGTAAACACACTAATAAAGTGATGTTTTCCACAATCGGGGAGCACAACCATCGATGGCATTGCTGGAAATCGTGCATGAGGTCATTATACATGTGATACAATGCAGTGTCTATCGTATACTCTTTCTGGCATAGGCCTAGATTTTTTCGGAATTCCACAATATTCTCCGCTTGAGTCAAATCTAAAGTCCAGGCACTGAGATGCATTTCCCACCATTTGCTAAAGTTGGAATAGGTATCAAACCGAATTGGCAATGGCATTCCAGACCTCCTTCCATCTTGAAAATATGTCTGACAAACAGATACTATGCGCTGACTGTGATTAGACTCTTGAACATTACACCCATCGACCGAATATCCAAGAAGTTCGAGAGACTGCCCCCAAATGAAAGACTCATCTTTCTTTTCACATTGGTTTTGAATCAAATTACCAAGCAGGTGATTCATACCTGAAAGAATTTTATCTTGTTGGATTGATTTTGTGTGGCAGACATCTAGAAAAGCGGGGTTATCATTGATGTAGTGAACGAAGAGGGGTATTACTGTGTAATTCACGCGGCCTCGGTAGGTTCGCGTTACACCTTTCAAAGTTGAACACATTGGTGATTCGTTGATTTTGTTCGCTAATCAGAATGCATCGAAAAGGATGATTATGATCCAATTTATAGCACATTCACACTTTGAAGTGGTGACGAGACTTCTTTTGTTTTTATGAGAGGAATGTTGACGCAAAATGTGGAGTCGGTCAGTGCAATAAATCGGATGGAATTGATCCTTTTTATTGCGGTTCTTGACACCTGTTCTCATATTACATCCTCACCGACTGCATGCAGTTTATCTCCAAATGGCAGGAGCTAACTTTGCCGTGAAACCATGTCAACATCACCGGATATAGTGCAGGTACCTAGTTGAGTAAGTAATAAAAGCTCTTTTTCTGCTTAGGCAAAGTCTCATGCAGTGCTGTTCGTTGCATCTTCACCAACTGCGTGCATCTTTTCCAGCATGCAGGTTCCCCCTAAGGTTTCAGTGACATCACCAAACAGTATTTAATAGCTAGTTAGGTAGATAATGAGAAATATCTTCACTGACGTTGCATGCACCTGTTGTTAAGTAACAGTATGTATGTTCCCTGTAAGGTTTCTGTGACATCACCGAACGGTATATATTACCTAGTTAGATAGATAATGAGTACTATTTTCACTGGCTGCAAGCATTTTTTCTCGAAAACAACTGGCGGGTTTCCCATAAGGTTTCTATGACATCACCGAATTCTGTTGCTAAATAACAGCATGCAGTTTCCCCTTAAGGTTTTGGTGACATCACCGAACAATACATAGCACCTAGTTAATTAGACAATGAGAACTATCTTCACTGGCTGCGTGCACTATCTTCACTGGCTGCATGCACCTGTTACTAAATAACAGCATGCAGTTTCCCGATAACCTCTCTGTGACATCACCTACCAGTACAGAATACCTAGTTAGTTGGATAATGAGGACTATCTTCACTGGCTGTGTGCATATGTTACTCAATAAATGCATGCATGTTCAATGTAGATAATGAGAACTATTCTCACTGGGTGTATGCTGTACTTAAATAACAGCATGCTGGTTCCCCATAATGTTTGGCTTGGTGTTTTGCTAGCTTTGTAGAGTAACCATATTTCTAGCATCAAAATTACGATGTCGAGCTCATTATTTGCCAATGCGGCGATTTCGGCGAAGTGAAATAACAGTACGCTCGTCAATCAGCTACGTCAATGGCATGAGCATTCGCTGCAACAATCGTGCATCTCATGGCGGGGAGGTGTTGCCAAGGATGACTACCATGATGCTCCTCAATCCATCATTATTTGACGTCAAGTCTCATTCTCAATATATTCTGTTGGATGCAGGCTGTAGCCTAGGGTCCTATCTCATAGCTGGAGCTCTGCTATTCGATTACCTTCCCGAACAGATTGTTGGTGTAGACATCGATAATAAAAGGACGCAGATTGCACGTGAACGGCTGTACTCTACAGGGCACAAAAATTGGCACATACTTGACAGATCACTTGTTCCAAGTGAAGGAGACAACGACGACACCTATATGGCTGCCCTGCGAGGAGATCTGCAAGTAAACATGCTAATGAATAATTATCGGGGAAGTTTCCAAGAGAGTTCGACCAATTCCATTGAAAAAGCACCACAGCCCAAATTCGAACTTGAACTTAACTCAAACGAATATCTATTCTCATCTCAATCCAAGATTATAACATTTGAACCATTGAGTCTAGACCCACTTCGCTGGCATCAGGAAGTGTTTGTGATGGATCTTCCGACTGACTGCCTATCCTGGAGCCCAGGGGGCAAAGATAATTTCTTCATGTATAAATACACCAAGCG
>JALLOX010002415.1:5000-7500 GCA_036939695.1 Thalassiosira ordinaria
TGCAAAAAGATTTTTTAGTAAAAAACTCTCGATTTTTAAATAAAGAAATGATTTCTATTCATAAAAATTGGTTTGAAATGGATAAATTAAAGAGTCGTGGATCATTAACCTTAAAAAATACAACTTTGGTGATTTACCCCTATTCGTTATCCAAAAATTTAATTCGAGAAATTTTAAAAAAACTTGGTGATAAAATCATTATTACAAGTCAAATTAAACAAGCAAATGTTATAATAGGTTTAAAAAAACATTTGAGACAAAATTTCCGACTAAAAAATTTGGCAATGAAACGAAATGTACCAATTTATACAATAAATCAGAGAAGTATTTATCAAATTATGAGATTATTACAATTTTTTATCTCTTAATTATAACCAGCATCTTAATGTTTAATTAAAGCTTAAGTCGTTGGGTTTATAAGTTTTTTACATTAGAATAAAATCGTATACTATATTGTTAAAATTTATTTTTATTATTTTGATTCGAAATTTTAAATCGTAAATATTACTTATAAAAATGTTGATGAATTAATAATTCTATATAACAAAGTTTTTTGTATAGAATTATTACGTGCAATACTAGCCCATTCACTAAATAATCTATGAAACATCTTATTTTTCATTATTTATTTCAGAGATTAAGTCAATAACTGTTGTCGAATCTTTAATAGATAGTTCAGCTAAATTTACGAATATTTGACAAAAAGGGATCATCTCTTTGTTAAATTGGTACGGAATTAATTGTGAAATACATGCTCCAATTGCAAAGCTGCAAGAAATGAAAACATTATTATTACTTAATTTCATGCATCCCTTAAAGACATATTTCCATGTATTCAAAATATTAAGCGGTTTCGGAATTAATTCACCTGGCTCTTTGGCGTGCACAAAAAACGCACCACTTACGTATGGTACCCTTTCAAGAACTTCGTTACCAATTTTACCAATTATATGTTGAATTTTATCTTCT
Source organism: Thalassiosira ordinaria (assembly GCA_036939695.1). Lineage (NCBI taxonomy): Eukaryota > Bacillariophyta > Thalassiosirophyceae > Thalassiosirales > Thalassiosiraceae > Thalassiosira > Thalassiosira ordinaria. The sequence continues at coordinate 5,970 of JALLOX010002415.1, forward strand.
TCTAGAAGATCTTTATTTTTGACCAGGACGTACAAAATCTTTACTTTTGATATAATTTTTGCTACTCCCAGTTTAACGAGAATTGGGGTCAGGGGTCTAACAACCGTAAGTTTGCTTAACGCGACACGAACAAAGTCTTCTTCGGTCATAATCATGATTATTATCATAAAATTTACCTCGGCATAATTTTTCCAATACACAATCCAGCTAAACATCCGATTAGAGTTCGTAGTATTAATCTTTTCATATAAATTAAGAACGTAATAAAATAACGGTGCCACGGTTGGGAATCGAACCCAAATGCCAATGAATAATTGACATGCCCGTCCATTGAGATAAATAATTTACTTAAATAAGCCCAAAAATAGATATAGTTAAAATACTAATATACTTTTTAAATCTTATGCTGCTATTTCACAATCCTGACATATTTCGATTTTTTAAGTAAATTATATTAATTACTATATCCAATATATATTATACTACATTCTACTTAAAATAACAAATATAGCATTAATACTAAATCTGCATCTTGTTCAATAGATCCACTTTCACGTAAATCGGATAAAACAGGTCGTTTATTAATTCGATTTTCAACATTTCGGCTTAATTGAGATAATGCAATAACTGGGATTTGAAATTCTTTTGCAAGATTTTTAAGTGCTCTAGTGATTTGAGAAAGCTCTTGAACACGATTTTCAGATTTTAATTTCGAATTTAAAAGTAATTGTAAATAGTCAATGACAATTAACCCAATTTTATTTTGTTCAAATAATATTTGTTTGATTTTCGAACGAATATCTTGAGTTGTTAGATTGACCTGGTCATCAATAAAAAATGGTAAACGAGAATAATTTTGAATACTTTGTTTTAACTCATGCCAATCTTCTTTATATAAATTTCCAATTTTTAAACGAGTTTGGCTTATTCCCGTTTCATTTGAAAGTAAACGATAAATTAATTGTTCTTTTGACATTTCAAGACTAAAAAAGAGTATTGGTATATTATATTTTTTAAGGATATTTTCTGAAATATTTAAAACAAAAGCTGTTTTTCCCATAGAAGGTCGTCCAGCAAGTATAATTAAATCAGATTTTTGAAAACCTTGTGTTAATGAATCTAAATCATAAAATCCAGATGCTAATCCAGGTAATTCTGGTTTTAAAGCTTTTTCTTTTAATTCGAAGAAAACATTTGAAAATAATTCTGCAGTAGTTAATTTTTTTTCCTCTATTAATTCATTTGTTAATTTAAATGACTTTCTTTCAAAATCATTTAGAATTTTCTCTAACGGAATATTTGTAATATAAGCTGAATTAATTGCTTCATAGCCTAAATTAATTAGTGAACGTCGTAAAAATTTATCTTGAATTAATTGAATATATTCTTCTAAATATACTAAATTAGGGATTTGATTAAGAAGTTCCAATAAAACTTTTGTACCTCCAATTTTATTTAAACAACCTGTTTCTTTCAAAAAATCATTTACTGAAAAGACATTTATAGGAAGTTTTTTTCGGTACATTTCTAT
>JALLOX010002415.1:12500-20761 GCA_036939695.1 Thalassiosira ordinaria
TACTTAAATCAATTGTAATATTATTTTGTAATGAATTTTTTGAATATAAATTTATACTTTGAGAAATTAAATTTATATTATTCGCTGTTTTAATTTTTTTATTTGTTTTATATAAATAAGTAATTTTATTATTTATCTTAAAGATTAACTCAGAATTAGTATTATTAGTGAAAATCTTTTTTAAATTTTTCTCCTTAGGAATTTCATAAATCGTAAACGGTCGAATTAATAATTGATTACTAGCTTTAGTTGTAATATGCTCACATAATGACGGGCGCGTTATTTCAATATTTTCAAAAATAATTTCACCTGGATAATATACATTTTTATTTAATTGCTCAAAATGTTTACCTTGATAAACAAACCCTGATTTAATTGCAATTTCTTTAATAATATTATTTTTTTGAGAAACACTTATAATTCCTGCAGTTTTTGAAACAATATTTGGAATAATTTCAAAGTTTTTTGATATAAAATTACCATTTTCCACCAGTAAAATATTTTTATCACAGTTTAATTTATATGTTTCTTCTGAAAGCCAAATTAAAGAATTGTGAACAAGTTTTTTTTTTAATTTTAACTTTAGAAANTTTATATGTTTCTTCTGAAAGCCAAATTAAAGAATTGTGAACAAGTTTTTTTTTTAATTTTAACTTTAGAAAAACATTTTCCATTTCTTGATAATTTAAAAAATTTTGATAGAAAATAAACCCATTCTTATCAATTTTAGTTTCTAAATGTTTCAAATATATTTCATAATGATTTTTGCTTATTATTTCATAATCTTCTTTACTTATTTCATATGGTATATTATAGAAGATTAGTTTATCTAATGTATCTTGTTTTTGTTTAATTCGTTTATCATAATACATTCTTCCACCCGTTAAAGTTTTAAAATTATTGTTAAATGAAAGGGCAAAAGGTTTATAATTATTGCATCGTTTCCAATTTTTAAAATTTGAATCGTTTAATGCAATTAAATATTTTGAATTCTCACAATTAATTAAATAATTTTTATTATTTTTAGGTCTTAAAANCGTTTAATGCAATTAAATATTTTGAATTCTCACAATTAATTAAATAATTTTTATTATTTTTAGGTCTTAAAATTTTTTGAGCATAACTATTTTCTAAAAAAGACGTATCATTTGTAATTTCAATTTTTTGTTCTAATACATTTTTTTTGTTATCAAATACTTTAGTATATCCCGAGTATTGATTTATCAATTTTGTTCTAAAGACATAACTATTTTTATTAATTTTATGATCTGTATAAAAATTTAGAAAAGAATTACTAGGAGCTTGATAAACTTGTCCCGATAAAATCCACAATAATCGATTTTGTGTAATTAAATTCGTTCTAGTTTTTAATTTAGGAATAAAAATTTCACCAGATGTATCACTTAATATAGGTTTTTGTTCTGTTAAAGTTTGTTTTTCTGTACTTATTAGTTCCCCTATTGTTGCTGATTTTTTGACATATTGGTTACTTTTTACGAATAACATTGTATTTCTTAATAATTCCATTTGAATTATTTTTTCACTTTGTTTTTCAGGAATTAGAATTAATGAGCCTGAATTTTTAGTAACCAAAACTTCATCCCCTCGATTTGTACGTAAGATAATTGTCTTTAAAATTTTAGAAAATTTAATAATCCCATTTGTTGGACTAATAATTTGTTGTCGAGCTTCTGAAGTAAAAATTCCTCCTGTATGAAAAGTTCGCATCGTTAATTGTGTTCCAGGCTCACCAATTGATTGTCCCGCAAGGATACCAACGGCTTCTCCTAAATCAACTAAATTTTGATTTGATAAATCCCAACCATAACACATCTGGCAAATAGAATGGTATAAACTACAAGTTAATGGCGAGCGAATATGAAATTTTGAAACTTCTTTTTGTTCAAATACATTTAATAATTGTAATGTTATATGCGTATTAGCTGGAGCAATTAATTTTTGAGTTTTTACTTCATATACAGGTTTTGATAAAATTCGACCAATGATTTGTTCATTATCTATTTGACTTTCATTAGTGATTATAAATGAAGCAGAGGTTAAACAATCTTTTTCTCGAATAATGATATCTTGTGCAATATCAATTAAACGTCGAGTTAAATAACCTGAGTTTGCTGTTTTTAATGCCGTATCTACAATACCTTTACGAGCACCATAACCAGACATTAGATAATCTGTGATTGTTAATCCTTCGCGAAAATTCTTTTTAATAGGTACACGCATAATTTCACCACTAGGGTCAGCCATAAGGCCTCTCATACCTACAAGTTGTCGAACTTGTGATAAATTCCCCCGAGCACCTGAGAATGCCATTATATAAACTGAGTTTAAAGGATCATATGTTTTAAAATAAGTAACTACATTATCCTTTAACGATTCACTAGCTATACTCCAAGTATCAATAATTTTTTGAAAACGTTCTACATCTGTAATTTTTCCTTTTAAACAAATTTTTTCTGCGTTTAAAATATCTTTATTTGCTTTTTCCAACATTTCATTTTTTGTTGCTGGAACCTTTAAATCTTCTATACTAATTGAGATACCAGCTTGTGTTGCATACTTAAATCCAAGATATTTTAATTCATCCGCTAATAAAGAAGCTTGCATAGAGTCATATTTTGAAAAACTCCATGCCAATAATTCTTTTAATTGTTTTTTATTAACAAGTGTATTTTGATAAATATAATCTTTCATAATTCTTTTACTTGATTGTTTTTTAAAACTTCACCTATTTTAAATCTTTAGAGTTTAAGGTTTAAGGTTGTTTGAATTGTATAATTTAAAAGAACACGTCCAGTTGTAGTTTGTAAATATTGAACAATAGTTTTATTATTTTTATCTTTACGAATTTGAATATTTTCATAATATTCGATATAACTTCCATCTTTTAATTTAATTTTTTTTAGAAAATTTGAAGGTTTAGAAATTTTATGTTTATATCGAACCCAAATTGATGTATGAATTTCAATTTGATCCTGATTGTAAGCTAATATAACGTCATTTAAATCAGAAAAATAATGATTTGAACCTAATAATCCTTTGATATTATTTACAGTTAGATAATAACAGCCTAATACCATATCCTGGCTTGGCATAATAATGGGCTCACCATTTGCAGGTGATAAAAAATTATAAGGTGCTAACATCAACATGTAACATTCTGCTTGCGCTTCTAAAGAAAGGGGTACATGGACAGCCATTTGATCTCCATCAAAATCAGCATTGAATGCCGAACAAACTAAAGGGTGAAGTTTAATGGCCCGACCTTGAACAATAATAGGTTCAAACGCTTGTATTCCTAATCTATGTAATGTTGGTGCGCGGTTTAAAAAAATAGGGTGATTTGATAATACTTTTTCAAGTACAGGGTCTATAATTGGCTCATTTTGTTGAAGTAAATTTTTTGCAACTTTCATATTGCTTGCTAAGCCCTGATTAATTAATTCGCGAATTATAAATGGTTGAAATAATTCAATTGCCATTTCATAAGGCAAACCACATTGATTTAATTTTAAACTTGGCCCTACAACAATCACAGACCGTCCTGAATAATCCACTCGTTTTCCTAGTAAATTTTGGCGAAAACGCCCATGTTTTCCTTTTATAATGTCAGATAATGATTTTAATGGTCGATTACTTGCACTTAAAGCAATTTTACCTCGTTTTCCATTATCAATTAATGTATCGACCGCCTCTTGTAACATTCGTTTTTCATTTCGAATAATCAATTGAGGGGCATCTATTTCTAATAGTCTAAGAAGACGATTGTTACGTGTAATTATTCTTCGATATAATTCATTTAAATCAGAAGTTGCAAAACGTCCTCCTTCTAATTGAATCATTGGTCGCAATGCAGGGGGAATGACCGGTAATATAGTTATAATCATCCAAGCTGGATTTGCGCCAGTAGTTAATAAATTTTCTAAAATACGAATTCTTTTGATTGATTGATCTCGTAATTTATAAATGCGTTGGTATTCCCATTTTTTAGCCCAATTTGAAAAATTATAGAATGGTTGTTCTTTATGAAGTACTTTACTGCATAGTGTGATAAAGTTACGTGTTTTAATTATTTCTTGATCAAGATTTAATTTTTCTAATTCTCGTTTAATTAAAACTGCACCAATTAAATAATTTGGTGTTGACCTTAATAAATACTTTGGTGTATTTCGACGTCGGTTATGAGATTTTGGATATGGTTTCATTGGATAACCAGTAAAACCCAATTCCCGGCAACGGCGATATTGTTGTAAATCCCAATGAAGGCCATAAAAAGCAATTTCATCCTCAGCTATAAAATAAGCAAGAGACGCTAATTTTATCCGTTTTATTCTGTCATCATAACTATTCACAATAGTAGATTTTCTTGTTTTCGATTTCTTTTTAAGAAAATCTTTGCAATTGGATAATACTTTTGGGCTTATGAGGTAATTACAGCATTCACTATCTGAACAAGGATAGTCAGGTATATCTTCTTTTTCTTTATTATCTCTTAGATCTACAAATTCCATCCACCCAGTATCTAATCTTTTTTCACATTGTTCAACTTCAAGTAATAATGCTATATAATTTGGTCGACTATTAGTATACCAAACATGTGTAACGGGGTAAATTAAATTAATATGACCCATTCGATGTCGTCGAACTCGTGATTCCGTTAATTCAACACCACATCGCTCACAGATTAAACCTTCATATCGAACTCGTTTATATTTTCCACATGCACATTCTAAACTTTTACTTGGCCCAAAAATTCTTTCACAAAATAAACCATCCATTTCGGGTTTAAATGTTCGATAATTAATGGTTTCAGACTTTTGAACTTCTCCGACAAATTGCCCGTTTGGTAATTTTCTATGAGACCATTGTAATATTCTCATGGGAGAAGCTAATTTTATTTTTATATAATCGAATTCTTTTTCAGAGCGTATCATATTTTAAAATGAAATATTATTTATATTTGATGTATGAGAAAATGTTTTTAGTAATGGGTTATATTTTTCGATTAAATTTAATTCAATTTCATAAGATTCATCTGAACTAAACTCATCAATTCTATAAGTACTAAGATCTAACCCAATTGAACGCAATTCTTGGACTAACACTTTAAATGATTCGGGTATACCAGAAGTTGGTATCGGTTGACCTTTAATTATAGAATTTAAAGTTTCATTTCGTCCTTGCATATCGTCAGATTTAATTGTTAAGAGTTCTTTTAATGTAAAAGATGCACCAAACCCTTCAAGTGCCCACACTTCCATTTCACCAAATCTTTGACCACCATGTTGCGCTTTCCCCCCTAAAGGTTGTTGCGTTACTAATGAATAAGGACCTGTCGCTCTGGAATGCATTTTATCATCAACTAAATGGATTAGTTTTAACATGTAGGCATTCCCAACTGTAATTGGATTATCAAATTCTTTACCTGTTCGTCCATCAAGAAGGACCATTTTTCCTGGAGAATAAGGGTTAAAAAGCCATGCTTCATCATTTTCAATTGAAGCTTGTCGTAATTTTTTATTAATTAAAATTCGTGAAACTTCTGATCCATACATTTCATCAAATGGTAAAATTTTAAACCTACGATTTAATTTGTGGCCTGCTAACCCTAATAAACATTCATATAATTGACCCACATTCATACGGGATGGAACTCCTAATGGATTTAAAATAATATCAATAGGTGTACCATCTGGAAGGAAAGGCATATCTTGACGAGGTAGAATCCGAGAAATTATACCTTTATTTCCATGACGACCGNCCATCTGGAAGGAAAGGCATATCTTGACGAGGTAGAATCCGAGAAATTATACCTTTATTTCCATGACGACCGGCAATCTTATCCCCTACTTGAATTTTTCTTATTTGGGCAATAAAAATTTGAATTTTTTCAAATTTATATGCTAATTTTGTTCTTCTATTAAAGGTTAAAGTTTCAATAACTCTTCCATATTCTCCTTCAGGCATTCGAAATGATGTATCACGAACTCCTTTTGCTTTTGCTCCAAAAATTGCCCGAAGTAATTTTGATTCTGGTAATTGCTCAGAATCATCTTTAGGAATAATTTTTCCTACTAAAATATCCCCTGGTTTAACAAATGTCCCAATTGTAACAATTCCATCTTCGTTTAAGTTTTGAACATCTGAAACACTTAAATTTGGAATATTATTCGTTGTTTGTTCGGACATTTCTGCTGTTCGATCAATTTCAATTTCATATCTTTCAATATGAATTGACGTAAAAATATCTTCGTAAACTAGTCGCTCATTGATTAAAATTGCATCTTCAAAATTATACCCTTGCCATGGCATATAAGCTACTAAAACATTTTGTCCTAAAGAAAGTTCACTACTTATTATCCCTGGTCCATCGGTTAACATTTGACCAGAATTAATTTTTTCCCCTTCCCATACTATTGGTCTATGATTAATACAAGTTTCTTGATTAGAGCGTTGATATTTTTGTAAATCATATTTATAATGTCGTCCAGAATTTTCACGGATAATAATCTTGTTTGCAGTTACTGATTCAACAATCCCTCCTCTTTGAGCGTTTATTACCATACCTGAATCTAATGCAATTTGATTTTCCAAACCTGTTCCTACAATAGGTTTTTGAGGTAATATTAATGGAACTGATTGTCGCTGCATATTCGAACCCATTAAAGCTCGGTTAGCATCATCGTGTTCAAAAAATGGAATTAGTGATGCAGCAACAGAAACAACTTGAATTGGAGAAACAGCGATAAAATCTACATCAGATGGAGTAACAGTTAAAAAATCTTGCTTATAACGTACCGGAATTAAATTTTTTGTTAAATAGTTGTTTTCATTTGTAGAAATGTCAGCAGGAGCAATTTTATAAAAATCTTCAATATCAGCTGTTAAATAAATAGGATTTCCTGTCTTAAGAACTTTTCCATTAATCACTCTCCAAAACGGTGTTTCTAAAAAACCAGATTTATTAACTCTTGCACATGTTGTCAATGAAGCAATTAACCCTACATTTTGTCCTTCAGGTGTCTCAATCGGACAAANTAACTCTTGCACATGTTGTCAATGAAGCAATTAACCCTACATTTTGTCCTTCAGGTGTCTCAATCGGACAAATTCGTCCGTAATGACTTGGGTGAATATCACGAACAGCAAAACTAATACGATCTCTATCAAATCCTCCCGGCCCTAATCCACTAATCCGTCTTCTATGTGTTAACGATGATAATGGGTTTGTTTGATCCATATATTGAGATAATTGACTTGCTCCAAAAAACTCTCGAATGGTTGCACCAACAATGTTAAAACTTGATAATTGACTTGAATATGTTTTATTTGTTTGACTTCGTAGTTTTCTCAATAATCTTTGAAATCCAATACGGAATAGGTTTTGTAATAATTCTCCTACTGAGCGAACGCGTCGATTTTTTAAATGATCAATGTCATCACTAATTTGTTTAGAAGTAGATAATGTGATTAATTTATCAATTATTGCAAAAATATCCTCATACGTGATTGTAGTAATTCGTTTTGATAATTGTATATTTAATCTGTTATTTAATTTTGAACGACCAATTTTACCTAAACGATAATAAGAGGGATCAAAAATTCGAGAAAATTCGGAAATATTTTTATAATAATTTTTATTTAAATCAAAACGTAATAGTTTGTTTGGTTGATAAATTGAATGAGTTAATATTGGTTTGTTAAAATAGAAAAATTCCGAATTTTGTAAGTTTTGACAAATCTCTAAATCTGTAACACCCATTTCTTTTAATAAATGAATAATTGGTTTTTGTGTTACTTTATCAAGTTGAATAATAATTTCATCCTCTTGATTCTTTATAGGATATTTTGAGATATTGATTTTTGTGTTTTTTTGAAACCCAAATCTAATCCAAGAGCCATATTCTGGGATTAATGTTGCAGTATAGAGTTCTTTTTCTTCATATTTTTCTTTATAAATATCTCTTATTAAATGATCATCTTTATATTGAATAATTTTAGATTTTGTTTTTAAATATTTTGTTTTATTTTTGAAAATTTTTGTTTGTGATTGGCTTCTTCTTTTATCTTTTTCTTTTTTAGTGACGTTATATTTAAATTTAATAAGTTCCTTAAAGCTATTAGTGAAATAAAGATTAGATTGAACCTTATTATTATTTATAATTATTTTGATTTTTGGTGTGATGTTTAATTTTAAGAAATTAAAATTATTAATTTGAGTAAAATTGTTTAAATCTCGGAGT
>JALLOX010002427.1:0-10348 GCA_036939695.1 Thalassiosira ordinaria
ATGCCAAGGACGATCTGGGTGGGTTCTCCTTTGCTGATGCAGCGACAGATTTGGCACAAGGTAAGAGAGGAAATGTTATGGTTAGACTTGACTGGTTTGGATGAATCACATGACCTGACACAGCCATAATGCTCACTGCACCACAACCAGACTTAATTAAGGCCCTAGTAATTGATGCTCAAGTAGACTTGAGCTTGGCAGTTGGATTAGACCTCAACCCCGTCTTTGACTCAAGTCTAAACTTCACAGATCGCCTCCCTGATCCAACCATTGTTATCAAGACCTTTGATGTGGACGGTACATTTGGTGTCAACGAATGGACAACAGGCCTGACACTACCTGAGCCCCTTGATGCCTTTGAGATACTTGTATCAGAAGCCAGAGCACTTGTGAATATATATGCCAGAGTGCCTGAAGAACACACACCATTGGAGATTGCAAGCAAAGATGACTTCATTAATTTCATTACTCCGTCAAACTCATCCAAGATCGAGTTAGGTGTTGGATTGGATGCGAAGCTGCCGTGCTTTGTGATTATCAATGATTTTGGGTTTGGTGCCACCATTGGTTACAATGACAGCAACATTCTTGACAATAAGACATCAAGCATCACCATTGCCACAGATGTTTTGATTGGTATAGATTTGATCAAAAGTGCCGCAGACGCATTGAGGAACAACACTGAATTCCTTGCAGATGTCAATGTCTTAAGCGATCAAATACCCCTCATCAAGAAGTCAGTGAATGAATTGATTGCTGGTAAAGGCCGTACCTTCGCTGACTTATTTGACTTGACTGATGTAAGTATCCTCCGTTTTGTATCACACAACTGTTCTTACAGCATCTAACAGCAAGTTCATATCATTGTTACGCTGTCAACAGTGGGCGGAACAGCTTACTGGGACAAACAGGGCAACCGAGAGGCCTTCGATTGCTCCATCTACAAGTATTATCCCCTCACAAGCTCCCAGTTCGTTACCCAGTTTAGGACCGTCAAGCAATCCCAGCCTTACACCATCATCGCAGCCTTCTTTGTCCCCAAGTATGCCCCCAACACTGCGCCCTTCATCTTCTCCTTCATCTATCCCATCATTGATGCCAAGTCTATCACCATCAGAGTCATTAAGTCCATCAACATCATCCTATCCCACATACGGTGCCTCATCATCAGCTTCCCCATCGAATGAGCCATCCCTGAAACCTTCATCTCCTCCATCATTTCTGCCATCATCTATTCCATCTTTGACCCCAAGTTTATCCCCAACACAACGCCCTTCATTTTCCCCATCATCTGTTCCATCATCTACCCCAAGTGCATCACCTAGTTCCATGCCCTCTAGCTTGCCGTCACAGTTGCCATCAAACTCACAATCTCCATCGCGTGTGCCCAGTCCTTCACCAACACAAAGCCGTAACAGCGAGTTTATTTTATTATCAGAGTTGAAGAACAAGATCATTGCGGCATTCAAAGAATTGACAACAAAGCCTGGAGACTCTCGAGCATTGAATGAAGTCTCGCCTGTGCCTGACACATCAAAATTTAATGTTGGAAGGCCTACGACTGCCATTTGTGCAGGAAATGACCAAGCTATTTCAATTGGTATTGATGAGGGCAGTGAGGGTTTGACAATTACCTTCTGTTCGCTACTTGAATTTGAGCTTGACGGATCGTTTGATGCTGATGGACTGCTGAACGAGTTTGAAGAGAGTTTGGACTTAAGTATCTCAGGTGATTTCAACCTGAAAGGAGCTTTGGCGTTTGGTTGTGAAGTAAATGTGAAGTCGAACGGTGTTGCATTTCCAAATGTTACAATTGATTTTGATCCAATAACAGCCCAGTTGTATGTAGATGGTGGCCTAGAGGCTGTTGTCTCCTTTGGCATGCTTGAAGCTTTTGGTGACATCAATGCCAAGCTAACTGGAGACTTTGCACTGGCTTACTGCCCTGGATGTGATGGAAGTTATGACGACCCAGATTTCAACCGAGCAAGCAACACATCTAACTTCTATCTCAAAAATGTGGCAGGGTACTCTGTATTGGGTGGTGTTGGAATCAGAGCAGACATCCCGGGACTGGAAATTACAACTGGGTTAGAGTTTGGTATTGAAGACTCCAATGTGTTTGATCAGACACCTGCAGTAGTTGCTCTTCCTGATGCTCAGGCCTTGAGAGATTCAATCAAGTTCTCTCCAGAATTGGCAGTTGGCATGTTGCGACTAGTTGATGCTGTGAGTTTATATTTATCTGTCTTGTAAATGCATGTGCACAGAGCACAAATCTAAAACATATGTTCTGCATCCTCTTTCATTCAACATAGATGATTGCGGATGGATTGAGCAACAAGGCATTTGATGCCAAGATCCCTCTTCTAGATACTAGTTTCTCCAAGGTTCTTAAGGTGGCCAAGGTGATCACTAATAAGTTATTCGAATTCTTTGTCAAAGTGGAGGACTTTGAGAAGCGAGCTCTCAAGGTGAGCCCATTTGAAGTGTTCATCTTTGAATGATTTCCACTGTGATACTGACCACACCTGCTGTACTTGTTCCCATTGCTCATTGCCATAATACTTTGAACAAATTCATGGGACCCAGAGTCTCAAGCTTGTTGGATCAGAAAACATTACAAACGTTAATGAAACAAAGACATATGAATTGTATTATATCTCTGAGATGGATCTTACCGTAAACCCAATTGTGGAGAACGCAAAGGATATCAGGAGCCAAAGTTCAGTGTGTGACATTACTTTTGATGCATACGAGGATACTCCCCAATCATATGTAGATGATGTCATCAGCTCCATTGATGATGACTGTGAAATTGATGTTTGTGGAAGTGATATCTGTGTTCCAATTACCAAAGATGATTGTGATCCAAGTGAAGAAGGGTGTGTCATCAATGGATATACGGTAAGTTTTTATCCTATCCAAGTTGATGCTTATAGCGGGTATGCATCACCCTCAAAATAACCTCCTCATGGATATTGTTTTATTATTCTCATCACTGCAATCCAATATCATTTATCAACAGAACTGTCCATGTGACTTAGTGATGACAGTTGAGGATGAAAACAAGTTTGTCATGTACAGCGTAGCATACAAAGGAGAAAATAGTACTGACCCCAACAACGCAGTGCTGATGGGTATATTTGAACCAATTGTTAATGATGAAGAGCTGGCTTCAAAGGAATCATATATTCCACTCAACACACCAATTACTCCCACAATTGTTCCTCGTTTCAGAACACTTCAAGATCTGGCAGATAGAATCGGGCTGGCTATCACGGACTTTACAGGAATCGAAACAACAATCACTGTGCGGTACAATGAAGCTACAGAAACAGAACCTGGTTCTTTCCTCTTTGGAATTCAGTTTGAAAAGAACTTTGAAGCTGCCCTCTCCTTTAGTACATCTGTTGAACTGGGTGATATTGCCGAAATAAGTGTAGTTGAGTCACTCCTGTCCATCAGTGGGGGATTTAAGTTGTCTAATGAATTTGGGGTGAGTCATCACAAGGGTCAGAGATCTTGGGCAGCACTGTATTTCACAACTCAAATATATTACACCCGGTTTTATATCCTTGTTTCTTCTACTACCAGGTGATTTTTGCCCCAGACGAGGATGAAAGCCTGAAGCTTGTGGGTAGTCTGCCACAAACGTGTACGACAACTCCGAGTACAACATATCCAGTTAAATTTACTATTGAGTGGAAGGTTGGCGCAGGCGAAATCAATACAAAAGAGGTATCTGTTCAAACGTGCAACACAAACAAGGTTAATGGTGTGGACGACAGGGTGAACATCATCAACAAAGCCTTAAAAAACACTCCTGGACTACCCTATTCGGACATCATATCCTCTGTTACTCTTGTTGGCAAATCTTCGCTGGTCATTTCATTTGATCCGGCAGTGTCTTTTGTCAAGCTTAGCCAGAAAAACAAAGTCAACCCATTTGGTTTGAAGGAAAGTATACAGAAGAAATCTCCCTTCCAATTTGCAACTGGTTTGAATGAAGTCATAGCAAATTTTGCAATAGGTGAGAACTACATTCATTCATAATATATCATTACGCTATACATCCACAATAGATTTGACTCAACTGCGTCTGGCGTTCAAAATAGGCGGTTCTGCTGAGATCGCCGCATCTGTAGGTCCAATTGAGATTGAAGCAAACATTGCTGCCGATGTGGCTGGCTCTCTTGAGTTGTCTGCAGGAAATAAGGGAGTCCTTCTTCCAGTCAATGATTGGTTATCAAAGATGAAAAATATCACTCTGCCAGAAAATGCAGGCTTTGCTAAGGTAAAAGCTACTATTGATGGCTCGTTTGATGCTTCTGCTTCAGCATTGGGATTTGCTGTATCAGCCAACGGTGGGTTGAGAAAACCATTTGTCTTGGATTTGCTGAATAGGACAGCTATTACCGCAAGCAAGCCAGACGTCTTTTTGAACGTGGATTTGCCCAGCATTGGTGATCTAAGCAATTTGAGCTTCAAGGATGTTATCAAGCTTTTAAAGGTATGAGCGCATCTGACTCAGTTATCTTATTTCAATTATGGCGTTTGAACAATTCTAGCTTACCATTTTTCTACTTTAAATCAGTCTGCTCTTGGCTTTCTAGTGGGCGAAGAAGAGGGAGACACAGTCGAATCTTGCTCAGGTGGATTGCTAGGCAAAGAGGTATTCGGGGAGAAAGTATTTTTGTACAAGATTCCTGTGATTGGAATTAGGTGCGTTCTGACAGTTCAATACACTTAATTTCTCCTGTATGTCAAGTCAGCATGCTCTCACCTCACCTTGCATCTTCTTCAAAGTGGCTGTGACTTTGCTGGGTTCCTAAAAGTTATCGTGGATGCTGTTGATACACTTGTGAATGATTGCCCAGAATGTGACGACGATTCAGAAGATGGCTCTGGCAGTTTCCAAGCACTCGAGGTGAAGCTTGAATCGCTCTTGCAAGGTGCGCACGTCTGACCGTTCAATACACATAATTTCTCCTGTATGTCAAATCAGCATGTTCTCACCTCACCCTGCATCTTCTTCAAACACAACACCAAACAGATGGCGTTGGAGGTCAACCCAACGTAGAACTGGTAACCAAGTCTGATGATATTCGTTCTGAGCTGGAGTTTGAGATCACTTTGGCATGGAGCTTTAAAGATGCACGCAGTCTAGCCATTGATCTTGATGCCATCCTTGACGGGCTTGATTTGGATGATGACTTGAAGGCTTTTGCAAAGGGCCTCCTTGCCTTTGAAGGAACTGCACGTACACTTGTTGATGGAGGCCTGTCGTTTACATTGGGAATAGGTCTCGAGTATGTAAAGGCAACCAAGAAACTCTTACCTTTCATTAAGGGAACCACGGGAGTAGAAGTAGGCTTTGCTGCTGGAGCAGTGGCAGATTTTGAAGCTACAGTTGGTCCACTCTCGGCTGATATAAATGCAATTCTCGCTGTAGACAATCTTGGGGAACGAGTTGTGATCAAGTTTGGGCTTGACAACTCATTGAATTACTACCTGGGTGATCAGACCTCTACTAAAAACTCAACTAAAACAACCACGGCAGAGCCTACGACGAAGCCTACGACGAAGCCTAGGACTCGTAGGCTCTCGACGAAGCCTACAACGAAGCCTACAACGAAGCCTACAACAAAACCTACAACAAAGCCTACGTCAACAAAAACAGCTATCGGTTCAAAGAGCATCCCAACGAGGAAAGGCTTTGCTGTTATTGCGTCTGTGAAAGACCTAAAAAATGCAGTCAAGCCGACCATTGCAGGTGGCCTAACTGGCGCAATCAATGCAAAGTTGAAGAATTTGCCCTGCGATGCTGGTCTTTCTATTGCTTTATCATTGGCTGACATCAACTGCGTAATTCAAGGGAAAGCTGGAGTAAGTACCTTTCAACATATTAAATGCAACTGCATTTGTTTTAATTTAAGCAATGTCTAATAGTGTTCCACTCAACACACCAATTACTCCCGCAAATACCCGTCAGTGCATCTCTGTGGTGTATCAAGCCAATTCCTGCAAGTTTCCTTCGTTCTTAGACATTTTACTTTCAGACCCAGCAGCAATCATTGATGCAGTAAATGATTTATTGCAGTCTGTTGAAGACCTTGCATTTGGCAGGAACGGTGTCATCACAAATTTTCCGGCTCCAATCATTGGCAGGAAACTACAAGACAGCATCCCAAACATTATTGCACCAACTCGAAGAAATGTCGTAGGAGCAATGGATGATAAATTGAATTCGTACTCAGATGATGGTAAAAACACTGCCACAGTAGCTGATATTGTCGCCAACGTACTTGATGAACTCCTGGGTCCTGAGGGGATTGGAATATTGAAAGATGACATCTTTGTAACATACTATGAGCACGATGAAATTCTTGACGTCAATGGCAAACCAACAAAGAACTTTACTATAATTGGAAACAGCACAAACTACACTTCAACGAACCAAGACAAGGTCAAGTCACTCATGTGGTCAGTTACAGTGTTATGAGTACACCCCCAGTGATTTTCTATGCGTCAAATCTGATAATTGCCTCTCTCTCTGATTTCATCTTTGAAGGACATTTCCCTTTGGTCAGACAATTGATGTTCCGCTACCCCAGCTCAACTTCAATTTGGATAATGATGCTCTCCCTCTGCAGTTTAACATCTCAGGCAATCAACCTACCCTCACACTAGAGTGGGAATTCAAACTAGCATTTGGTTTTGATGAAGAAGATGGTTTCTTCCTTTACACATTTCCAGGCGAACAATCCGAATTCTTCATTAAGGCCAACATTGAGATACTGAATGATGCTGATGTTGATGCAACATTGCTATATTTTCTTGAGTGAGTACCCACCAAGCTCTATCTTGTCAACAATATTTTGATGGCTACCTACATACACATTTATTTTGCTTTGCTAACCACTAAATATTGGAACCTCATAACAGTGTGGATATGAAAGGAGTAGGGCTTGAATTGGGCGTTGGATTTTTCATTGATATTGATAAAGAAGGGGCTCTTCGCATTGATGCAGACGACCGAAAGTCTTATCGTTATTGCCGTTTAACCCGAGACATGATGTAAGTGTATTTATGCAAGGTATTTTCAGCATTTTCCCTCACATGTGAGTCTAAGTCAGTCAATATTTTAGCAAAAATAAAGTGAAGAGGAAGAAGGACATTTTTTCTATTTGTGCTGCTGCAGCTGCTGGTTTTGCAGCAGAAACAGCTCAAATTGGCCTTGATGGTCCTGATGCATTCGACGACGTGAAGCCCTGGATTCCAACAATAAATCTTGGCTTTAATACACGGAATGGAATTGAGGCAATAATCAAGAAGGAGGTGGGGATAGCCAAGACTTCCAGTCGCAAGGGCAGGTTGCTCTTGGAAGCTGATCGACGCCGTTTAGATGAAAGCATTCCTCACGATGCACACCGAGGTCTACGCATGCTCCGCTCAGACTGCTCTCAAGGCCTCTTAGAACTTGACATTGATTGCTTTGTAGATACCTCTGCAAATGAATTCTTTTGTGCTCAAATGCTTGACATCAGACTAGATGCCGATAGGCTTGTTAACCTCGTCCGACCAATTGTTAATCAGCTTGTGAATGACAAAAAAACTGGAACGTTTGATGAGATTGCCAAGCCTCTTGCAGAATTAGATAAGCGACTTCCCGGTGTTAGTGATATCGCTGGCGAAACTGTGACAATTTTGGATGTGGCAGAAACATTCGTTGGACCAAAAAGTGGAGTATCAACCGTTCGAGCAATCTTGGCAATTTACAGAGCAATGACGGGGCTTGCTGATCAGTTTCGAAACATTGATCCAAATGGGATTCTTCTTGCGGATTACTGCCAGTTCAAACCTGGCCAAGGGATGAAATGCGTTGGTGGAGTGACTGACTTTGGCCGTGATGATGGCTCAAGACGGCTCATTGACATGCACGAAGAAATGGAGGAAGTATTCCCATTATATGACTCATCTGGTCTACCCATGTCAGCCTCTCAGCGTCGGTTCCTTAGCAAAAGCTGCACACCTGAATTCAGTCAGGACGATAACTGCGCAGGTAGCTGTAGTGGGTGTAGTGGAAAGGTCGCCAAAGCTAAATGTGGAGCAAGGAAAATGGCGTGCAAGGGTGGTGCGGCTGGTATTAGTTTCCCATTCATGCAAGGTAAATGATATCACAAACCTCATTATCGGAAGTGCATGGTGAACTTGAACTAACATTTTGGTCCCTTTTTTCACACTTCAGATCCAGCAAGTATATTGGGCTTACTTTCAGGAGGTGACATTGAAATCATGGAGTAAGTACCATTCCAACATATTAAATGCGACTGCATTTGTTTTAATTTAAGCAATGTCTAATAGTGTTCCACTCAACACACCAATTACTCCCCCAAATATCTATCAGATTTCGTCCTCCAGAAATGACATTCACATTCAACTATGATCGAAAGATTCTGATTCATACTCCACCGCTAGTCTTCCTAAATCTTGCATTTGAAGTCTCCGCAACTGTCAATTTCGCACTTGTCTTAACTAGCAAAGGCATTCGTGAGGCCGTTGAGCAAGGTAAACCAGAGAAGGCTCTAAAAAGCATAGCCATTCGTGATGTTATTGATGGTGTTGACACACCCATTGTTACTTTTGGCATTGAGGTCAAGGCGGGTGTTTCAGTGTCAGGTAAGAGATCGTATATCTACTTGATCCAAGTCATGGTGGCAGTGCCTATGCCTTAGACTAAATGTCTAACAAGATTCTCCTTCATCCACTTGACAGCGGTGGTTGTTGAGGTAGGCGTGAATGGTGGGATCAGATTTGACATAGAAATTGACATATACAATCCATACCCTGAGAGAGAGGATGGTCTTGTTCTGCCTTATGAATTATTGGCAATAAGGTACACCAGTAATTATGTGCATTTCGATTCATGACAACTACATGTCCTGGTCTTTTGCCTTTGCTTTGGGCTCACACATGATCACATTCCTTTATTTTGCACATCTTCCCAACCCAGCTTGAACCCTATAAACTGGTTTGAAATCAGGCTAGTGATCACTGTCTTTGTGGAGCTTTTCATTCGAGTTGGAGTGGATGTCCCTCTTGTTGGCTTTGTTGGCTGGGAACCAGACCCGTGGAGATACAGTATTGTAGTATTTGATGAAAAGTACACACCACAGCCATTCCCCTCAGTTGGCTCGATTAATGACAGAACTGGATTGTTAACACTAGACCGGAATCCTCCTTCACCTCAAGTTATTTATTGCGACTCGAGAGAGATACTGCCCGAAGGAGAAACAATGTGAGTGCCTGATAACTTGCACAAGATCTTGTTATAGAGTCTTGCTCACATTATATCTCCCCTGTAACCCCCTCTCATTCATTCAATCGCAACCATTAGCCAATGTTATGAATCTGGACAAGGTATTGAAAATCCTGTTCTTCAGACATTCAAACCTGTGAAGAATATAGTCATGACTGGCAGCAAGTACATCTTTAAGTGCGTCCAGTCGAGGATTGACGTGAGTATGAAAACACCTACTCGTTAGTGTCCCTGATTTGTGCTGGTAATTGTTCTAATCAATGGATTTGTGTTTGTGTTTCAATCAACTCAGCTACGAAGTGGTACAGGTGCAATATTAGACTATGAGCGATGCAGTATTCAAAATGATGAGATCTTTCTTGGTCGAAGGTCAGCTAACTTCGGTACTGCTGTAGTTGATTACTCTGGATCTATAGACCAGGCGGTGTCGCTAAACCTGCCACTTCCAGTACAGGACTATCTTACAACATATGTGACTACTTGCGATTCAATTTGGACAATTGTTGGCCATACAAATATTGAAGTCAAGGGAAGAGATATTGGTTCTGATTGCCAGATAAATGTACCAGGAACATTAGGAACAGATGCGACCCTGGTTGTTGACTTTGGAAAAGATCTAGATGACTGCTCAGATGGATACACAGTCATATTAGACGGGGGTGTTATGGTGGTTGAAGGTGCCATAGTTGAATTTGGAAGACCATTCAAGATCATTGACATCATTATGTCCCCATGTGATGATATTGTTCACATAAAAGAAACTTATGATGACACAATAGATGTTTTTATCACTGGTGGAGCTGGCACTGATAAAATTGAGATTGGCGAAGTTGACACAGTGTTTGAGGATAAAATCCACTCCAATATCATCATCAACGCCCGTAAGGAAGGATCAGACTATGAAATCGAAGTTCATGATGAGGACTCAACCAAGCAGAAAAATGTCACTGTTCTGCCAAATGGTCTGATTGGCTTTCATGAATTTACCAACAAGACAATTGCCTACCCTCCATTTGGAGTTGGTGA
>JALLOX010002475.1:0-14732 GCA_036939695.1 Thalassiosira ordinaria
TCCGTGGACTAGGACGGGGAATTGGTCGCTGTCAGATTACTGCTCGGCCCGGCTCAAGTATTAGCGTCTGCCAGTGAAGACCAGCCGGTTCTGTGTTGACCTTTTTACCATCCCAATTCTTCAAACTGACATTTGTTGCGCTGGTTTTCAAGGTGAACCCCAAATATAGACATGTTGTACCATTGTCCCTATTATCATCCAAATCATTGATAGTGTTGCACATAAAAAGGAATGTTTGATTTGGGTAAACTCTGAGTAGATGTTCTAGCTTTGCCCCTTTGAATCTATATTCTGCCAGCCGTTCTTCTAATGCTCCTTCTTTTTGTTCTTGTTCTTCTGATAGTACTCTTTATGGTATTGGTCATTGAGAAATAATGGGAGTATCAAAATTCAATTTTTAACTGCGAGAAAGGTTCTACACAGTGAATCTCAACTGAATTTTGTTGTAGCCAAATTTTAATTTTTGGTCAGTCATGCATAGTCATGACTATTTTAGTATTAAATCACAATGATGTGAGTAATGCTTTCTCAACTTAAATTTTCAACTGCAAGAAAGGGTGTAGGCAGTAAATCTCAACTGGAGAAAGATTTTAGCCAAATTTTCAATTTTTGGTCAGCCATGACTATTTTAGCATTAAATCACAATGATGTGAGTAATGATTTCTCAACTTAACGCCAATCCGACGAGTATGCCGTAGTTGGTACACTAATATCCAAGTATAACAAAGTTGGTATACTTACGTCTTGGCACACTGGCATTCCACATAGCGTCCTGCCCAAGACCCTAAGGATACTACCAATAGACGCAGCACCCTGGAAAATCTTCTAGATGATCTTTAGATCAGAGGGTATGGCCTGTTATTGATCTGTCGGCATCATTATTCAGATATTTCGAGGGTTGATCATGCGCGCTCCTCTGCGCACATCTATCTTCGTACAACCTACCGCTTCGAACATTGAACGAATGTATCTATTGCCTTATTCATCGAGCAATAATTACCCTTGCTCCATTCACCGATCACCGATTCATCGATAAAGATTGTCGTTCGAACATTTGCATTCAACATTCATCATGTTGAGCCGCCCCTCCTCCTGCAATGAAGCTCCTCTTTTCTGTAAATACTTGTAATGTGGCCAATGCAATTTTTCAAGAGCCCCTTTGCTCCATTTCTTCCGTTTGCCAATTATTGCCTGTATCACAATTTGAAGCGTCATAAGGACATCACCATATTGGGAATGATTCTTGTGTCGAGACACTTTAGTGTCTCCCTAGATGTAGTAAAAATCATGGTCATATCTCATTAGCATCAACAGTAGGTCTCATAATTTTATTAGCCAGTCAAAGAATACCAAAAGCCATGCCAAAAGAAATAGATGAATGCAAAGAGGCCAAGGATGCCCTACCTCCTGATATCCTGCCTCCTCCCGCCCTCCCTCCTCCTGCCCTCCCTCCATCACCGGTTCCAATGATTGGAGAAGCAAAAGCCATCACCTATGACATCAGCACTGCTCAAGTATGCCAAGCACAAGAGGCCGCGGCAGCAACTCGTCATGATGCTTCCACTTTGCCAAAGGACAATCCAGGTAAAACAAAGAAGGCTAGAAAGACCTGGTCTTTCAAAGACCGGGGTATCCGTGCCCTGAAGCCCTTCTTTATCCAGGCCGAGCACCTCTCTTCCTACTCAAACATTGCCGACGACTTCTATCTAGATGGAGAGATTACAAATGTGCCAAGATTGACGAAGACGGATTTTCAACTCACGTGAAAATATTCTACACTAGGGAATGAGTTTAATGCAGATCACCTGAGGCTGCGGGTTCTCAAGAAAGCTGTTACCACATCATTTGATCAGCTAAAGGATGCCAGGACAGGGTACGACCTTCTCTACCCCAACAATCCCCCAAGCCAAGTGCATCTAAGCCGAAGACTAAGAAGAAAGTTGATATTACATCAACGGCGAAGAAGAAGAGCAAGAAGAGTGCTCCTACTCTCACTCCCGCTCAACTAGCTACCCGCAAGACGGAAGAGAAATTTGCTGAGATTAGGATGTCACCCGTGATAAGGAGGAGTCTTTGGCCATTGTCAGTGTGCCTAGGCAAACCGGCAACGTGCATACTCCAACCTTCGTGGAACCATCCCAGAGGCACCCTTGTGTGGTGTGCAAATTAGAAGAGGGATTTTGGAGTGCCCTTGGGAAAAAGGATGCTAGGGGGAAGAGCTCTAGGGTCCAGTCACATTTGGCATGGTGTGGCTGTACCACTTGTCAACTTTGTGCCCATACTGTGGCGGTGCAGCATGACAGAAAGATCTTTGATTTTCTATTCTTTGAAGGCATGAGCTGCTGGCAAATTTTGCATTCTGAGGAGGCGGCGGGGCTGTGGACTCAGTGCAATGAAGTTGGAGTCACCACAACCAAAAGAGTAGCAGGAGCACTACCGGTAGATCCTGATATTTTTCCCAGGAGATGGTGGTCACAAAGCAGATACGTAAGCAGTCATACAGTGTGAATTTTGCACATCAAATTTACAAAATGCTGGCACACTCTTACGACTTTACTCCAGGGAAGCGTAAGTTTGAGGAGAAAGAGCTGAATGCTGAATGCTTCAAATGAGGAGAAGGAGGGTGGTTCAGGTCAGGAGGTATTGGAAGAGGAGTCTGCCAAAATGGAAGCTACACTGGCAGCAGGAGAAGAGAGGTTGGCAGAACTAGACAGAGAGTTTGCTGAAGGAGAAGCAGAGTTGGCACAACTGGACGCTGAGGACAAGGACTTGGAAGGTATGGATTCTGAGGAGGGAGACGGTATGGATTCCTGAGGAGTGAGCTGGTGATGCTGATGCTGGTGAGGACAGGGAAGTGGAGGGTATGGGATCTGACGGTGAACATGTGTGAAAAGGTTGAAAGAGTTGATATGGATTGAGTTTGTTTTGATAAATCATAATTATTTTTGTTTCTCTGTTTCATTATATTTTGTATTCTCACTTCATGATACTAGCTGTAGAATAATAATTATGCTCCCCATATTTAGTTCATTTCCTGCTGTGTTTCGGATTGTTTGAATCCCATGTATTGATTGTCGGGATCAGGGAAGATGGAACGGATGAGGTCCGTGATGCAAGCCGGAACCTTGACATGGTTCGCCCTCCCAAGATGTCCGTGGATGGCACGAACATAAGTACTCTAAAGGCGCCTGCGAGCCATGTTCGGAGGAACAAACGAATCGATGAGTGAGGCCTCGTCCCGAATCATCTAGTCGAAGCGAGTGCGGTGGCAATATTCCTCGTTGCAATTGGAGCAGCTCATGATGGCTATGGTTGGTATGGCTGTACGGTCGATGCGGCAGTGGCGATTCAAAGATTATGAGAGATGTTTTTGTGGGATTGCGTCAAAGTCTTTATGTCAGGGTAGTATGGGGAAAATTTGGTAATACTGGGAAATTGGACAGCGAACCGGCCGAAAGTGCGCCAATCGGACAAATAAAAACTGCTTAGAAGTGAAAAGCAGCACATAAGAGTACCAGCTATGGTATACTTACAATATTGAGACCTTACAAAATTGGCATACTTTGCCGCTTGTAAAGGCAATTATCGGATTGGCATTCAATTTTCAACTGCAAGAAAGAGTGTAGGCAGTAAATTTCAACTGGGGAAGATTTTAGCCAAATTTTCAGTTTTTGGCCAGTCATGGCGAATTTAGGATTAAAAATCACAATAATGTGAGTAAAGTTTACCCAACTTAAATTTTCAACTGCAAGAAAGGGTGTAGGCAGTAAATCTCAACTGAAGAAAGATTTTAGCCAAATTTTCAGTTTTTGGCCAGTCATGGCTATTTTAGCACTAAGCTGCATTAAAGTTAGGGTGTTTTCTCCAACTGCAAGAATGCTCTAGG
Organism: Thalassiosira ordinaria; assembly: GCA_036939695.1. Lineage (NCBI taxonomy): Eukaryota > Bacillariophyta > Thalassiosirophyceae > Thalassiosirales > Thalassiosiraceae > Thalassiosira > Thalassiosira ordinaria. The sequence continues at coordinate 3,887 of JALLOX010002475.1, forward strand.
CTAGATCCTCCCTCCTTTCATAAAAAAATAGAAAAGGGACCGAGAAAGTAAATCATTATTTTGGGAGGATTATTGTTGTAGAGCTCTTCACTACGTGTTGCGTAGCTTGGATTTAGATCTAAATCAATAAATTAGTTTTTCGACGTGATCACAAGAATGTTCTCGTGACCACGAATATGTTCTCAGCATGACCACGCTCTCCCACCACCACCATGACGACCCCACCCCAACCATGGCTATTTCCGCCTCCTACGTCGGCCAGCCTGCCATCAATTGCCATCCGCTGATCCCTCCTCATGCGTTTGGCATCTGCTGCTGCTCCCCGGCCGATGGAGGGGGAGAACAGCTGCATTGGGGCCATAGTGATGGGTGATGGGGGGTGTCGACAGGAATCACACTCTGCCGTCGTCGCTGAGTGGATGTGGAGCAGGCGCGGTGGGGCCATTATCATGGACAATAACATAGGGCATCAGAGCACTGCCATGGCCAATGGGGCCGGCAGCCGCCATGGTGGTGGCAACAGCTTGGCAGCGTTGAATTTACGTTGGTGATAGGATGTGATGAACTCGTGGTCACGAAAACGTTCTCGTGAATTCTAGTGATCACGAGAACATTCATATGATGACGAGAACGTTCTCATGACCACGAGATTGTTCTCATGGCGATTGAGCGTGTAACACGCGGAAAAACTAATTTATCAATTTAGATCTAAATTTATCTAATTTAGATACTCATCCGTAAGGTTGCAGTTGCCTGATTTTTCTGTACTCATAAATACTTTGTCCTATTGTATTTGATATTGAACAGTCCTACTTGATGTTAAAAATGTAAGAACAAATAAGAAACAATAGAAGCATATGTTTCTGATGTTTCTTACTTCAAGATGTCTCTCTTTCCTATCAAAAGCATTAGCATTATAATGTATTGTATCTAGTGTATTGTTTCTGATGAAAGCTGGCAGCTGGCAGCACTGCCTATCAGCTGTAATATTAGGTATGTACCATACCCTTGTTCTTACCTGCAAACTTAGCTAAGTTTGACCTCTAAGTTTATTTCCAAATCTAGAAGTTTTTTAGATGTCATGACCATATTAGATCTATTAAATCCTATTTAGTGTCATGAAGATATCACATTGATGCCATTAGATATCATTGTGAGCAAGCTTGCCTAACTTATTGTTTTTAAACTTTTGATAAGGAAACTTGTTTCTTCCCTGAATTTTGAAACAATAAGTTTTAAAACACGAATGTACCCATACTAATTGTGGTGAAAGCAAGGCGCCATTTGCAAAACGAGGCCATACTTTGAAAAGTCCCTAGAAAACACGGCTATGCTTTATTATAAAAACAAGGACGCCTCATTTTCTTAAGTGTTGTGACTTCCTTCGTTCAATGAGACATGATAACATCCGATATGACATGATTTATGTCCGTTGTGTTATGATATTTTGAAAAGGAGGCCCCTATAAATAAAAGAGGCTATACTTGAGATCTTGAAGAATAAAGGAGGCTATACTTTGAATTGAAAATGAGGTGACCTCCTTTTCACCACCAATATGGGTACTCCTACTAAACCTGTGAACAGAATATTGCATTAAATCCTTTTGTTTCAAATGATTTTGAATGGCAACAGCAACTCGGCAGCAGCAGCATCAGCACCAGCCAGTAGAAGCAATGTGCTACATGTGCAACATCACCGTAATCAACAGCAGCACCGTCCAAAGCCCGGAATAAAGAACAGATACAGCTCAGGCCCCTCTATGTAGACCTCCGCCCCATGGTCATCAAACAGTGTCTCATCCAAACCTTCAAACCGTACAGTGATATGGGAATTCAAACCTTCGTTGATGGTTGACGCGAGAGGAGCAGCAGCAACTGACCACAAGTACGGCGTCCGGCGCAGGAACTCAAAGCACATGCCATGCAACATTCAAGTCACCCTCATTAGAATCAAGGGCAGCATCTACTGCTTGACCCTCAAGCCAGTCTTCATCAACAATGCCTTCCTCACAGCTATGGGAAAAATGATGATGATGTGTGAGGAATTCAAGGCGCGACGTGAATCACAACTGAAATCCATCCTTACGGACACCCATCAAGTCAACACAGACACAATTGAAGTCTTGGAAATCTACAAGCACTAGGAGACAATGCCACAGTGCCAGTGCATCAATGATATTGAACGAGTTGGCACCAAGACCAGAGCCCTATAGAGGGATGTACCAATGATACTTAGCTACTATGCTGGCCTATGCAACAGGAAGCTTTGCCAACAGGCTCAGATGCCCTACCAACCAAGACACCTACCGGCACAAACAACGCCTCCACAACACACTCTAAAGCAGCCTCACTTGGGAACATGTGCACAGGCTGCTAAGCTATGATGAACACGAGCCCAGCTGGATGGTAGATGGTAGGCACTGTGGTGCTGGAGAACAAAACAGGCCTAAATGGGCAGCTCTAGATCAGGCTCAGGGATAGGGGTGGGGGGCGCCACACAACATTAAGTAGGCAGGAGGAGGACCAGCCCAGGCTGTACAGCAGCCAGCCAAATGTCTTGGTATCTGGGCTGACAAGGAACTACATACACAATATTCAATGAATGCATATTACATATCAAAGATAAGGTCATAGCCCTCTGTAAAGGGACCCAGCTCCAGCCTAATCTACGAGTGGTATGGAGGGCATATAGATGGGAGAGCCTGAGAGCTGAGAAAAAAGGTACCTCAAGAGCTCCTTGTGTGTTGTCACAACGAAGAACCAAATCTGTTGTGACTGTACAATGGAGACATCGCATATGGATATGGAAGCCCCTCTTCCCAAGTGGGAGAGTCAGGTACATACCCCAGTGCAGCAAGGTATGACAGCAACATCTCTGGCTAGTAGCCAGAAGTCTCATGTGGGGCCATGTGAGAAGCTAAGCAAAGATCAACAAAATTACATCAGCAGAAAAGATGAGAGAAACACTATGTATCATCACCAAGTTAGAGAGTTAGTCACAAAATTGAAAAAGGATGGAGTGTGAGCTGGAGCATCAGATGGAGCAGCAGTAGGAGAGGCCCACGAGTCTCATATCAGTCGGGTGGCCAGGATTGTTGCACTCCCCTATCCTTGGATGGTTGAAACAACAATTTGTATTATGGATTGCACGTAACTGCGCAAACTCTCCGTCGCAAAAACAGAGATCGACGTCGCTTCATTTTTTCTGAAGGAGGCCGCACCAGATTTTGATTCCTACGTAGCATTTGATATTATTTTTGTGTGGTTCTTGTAGAAACTTGAAATGAAGCAAGCGACCTAATCGTGATAATTCAGTGTTCTCGTTTTCAATTGTTCAATCACGCCAAATCATGCCCAGCCCGTTTTCGGTCATTTTGGTACGTGGGAATTCAGTGAAGTACTACCAAAAGCTACATAGGAATCGAGTTCTTAGTTTTTCCTCGTCTCTGAAAAAATGAAGAGAGAGTCGTTCTCCTTTTCTTCAACACAGTTTGCGCAGTTATGGGCAATCCATAATACAGTTGGGCACAAACATGCAATCTACTCCCAAGAAGAGAGCAAGTCTCACACTTCTATCCACTCTTGGGTAGTGGCAATGATTGTCCTACAGATATAGGGACTGGGTTGGAATATCTCAGTTTATATGGCGCCGTGTGCATCATGGAAACCATCCATTCCTAGAGGGCACGACGGGGGGTGTTTCCAGATAGGCTGGAGCTATCCGCCAGCAGTTGTTGTCCCCTTGAACACAGACACAGGCTGGGACATACCCCAAGCCATATGCAAATACAAGTTATGTGCGCCCTTGACAGAATAGAAATATCTAAGTTATCCTCCCACCAATGGAACAATTGCCTGGACTGAGTGTATGCAACTACCTTGACAAGGCAACCCAAACTTTGATACAGTGCAAGCTGATGAAAATATGAGTGTCAAGGGGGAGGGGGGGGGAACCAGTGTATTGCAACAAGCGTTCTTGGGTGTAATGTGGCCTCCTGAACGGGGAGATGATAGTGGTTTCAAAGTGTTTCACCCAGCTCCAAAGGCACTCACTGGAAGAACCGGGCATCACGTGATTGTTCCGTCCCATATAACTTCAGAAAACAATGTGATTGATTATGTTATGAAGAATGAAACCTAACGTGAATCACAAGAAGTGAAGTCGCCTCGATCGAGGCGAATTCACCTCGATTGGAGGCGAAGTCGCCCCGATCGAGGTAACTTCACTTCGTGTAAATTCACGTGATTCCATGGATTGATCTCATTGCGCAACATGACGAAATTGTGTTCTGAAGTCACATTCCATAATGTGATCACATTTTGCCTCGATCGAGGTGACATCCATCGCCTCGATCCAAGGTGATATCGCCTCGCTTGAGGTGAAATCACCTGCCTCGATCACCTCGTTTTGAGGTAAATCACGTCATCATTTGAAGTCATTTGATAACAAAAAAATCAAGGATATCACATTCAATCAACGTGATTTTCCAGGGATCACATTCTATCACATGATGTGATCAAAAAATCAGTGATGCCCTGTTCTTCTTGGGATGGTTCCTTAGAACAAAGATTCCTAAAAATTAACTATAACTAACTAACCACATACATAGGTACGTAGCGATTGAGAAAGTTCAACTCTGTTGGGATCAAATTCATAGCATTCCTTTGTTGATCAGATTTCCTTCGTCCTCACATTTTCTCATATTTTACATATGAACCGTGAGATTCGAGAAGTCATGAAACTGAATTTCCAACCCCGTGATGTAGGCGACAAAAAAGATATCGCAACACTGCATAGCAATATTCAAAACCGCTCACCCCATGAAAACGCTCTAAATAATCCTCTCTTTCCTGCCTTTTGAACGCACTCTAATTCTGTTCTTTTTTGAGAGGCTGCAGCAGCCAGCAGCGCCGGCACATTACGATATTGTTTATGATTGTTTCAGCAGAGTGGTGGAGGATATGATGAGGCAGTGGCTTTGCGTTCGGGTTCAGTATCTCTCGAGAGAAAATGCGGCACAGAAATAGAAACTAATATCATGAAACAAATGTTGGTTCCTCGATCCTCTCATCAGCGCAGCAATAAATGATTTCCACCATCGCGATGTCCTCACCATCACGACAGCCTCGTCCAATCCTGTTCCTTGCCACAGCGCTCCTCCTCGCCACTGACGGCAGCGTCTCCTCCCCGCTCTTTGACAAAAACACACCACTATCGAACGATTACTACTGCGGACTCTCGTGGCCTCATGCCGCGCAGCATTGTGCCAAACCTTGTCCTACCGGCGAGGATGACGAATGTTATGGTTTGGGAAATAATGGGAAGGGGAATGATGATGTGCCGGTCGAGAAGTATGAATGTTTTTATTTTACTGGATGTGCTGAAAAGATGGACAGCCAAGAAGATGAGGAAGACGACTCATCAGATGGCGGTAACGCAAAAGATTCTGATGGTGACGACGAAGAAGAGGAATTCATGGATGCATCTATAAACAACTTCTGCGGCAAATCGTGGGCGCACGCCATGCTAGGCTGCTCTGACGCCTGCCCAAACGGATTCGAATGCTCCGACGGCGAAGAATGCTTTGCCGCCACCAATTGCCATCAACCACTTGAGACATTGGTCTCCGAATTATTAACCACGTTACGAGGACCCGATTCTTTCATGGACGATACGGATCAAGAAATATTCGGAGGGACGATTGGAGAACTCATTTCAAGAATTGCCTCAGAAGAGGGGATAGCGTTGGGTGAGGTTAATTTGGGAGACCAGCAGATCGTGGGACGTCGTGAGCTTCAGAAACGTGCACGACATCGAGCATTATTGGGATATGATAGTTATCTCAACTTTGAACTCAGGAATGTAACTCAGCGAAGGTTACCCACCGGATCCTCTGCCATCGATGTGAGCATGGTTGTTACGGGGGATTATCGTCCTCCTCCCTACCTCGATCTGGATGTTATCGCCGAAGACTCCATCAATCGCAACGGTCCAAAGTTGGTATCAACCTTGAGGGATCGAGGAGAAAAGGCCGGCCGCGAATTCTTTAATAGGGTCGAGGCCATTGAGGCTGTGAAGAAAGTGGATGTCACCAAGAGACCGACGAGGGCACCGGTGAAGAGTCCGACGTGGAGTCCGGTGGGTCCACCGACGAGTTTTCCTAGTGGGATACCTACTTATTGGCCTACTTGTGAGTATATTTTGTTATTGCTATTGCAACTTTCTGTCTGGGAAGAATAAAAAGATATTCACTCATGGTTGGGAGAGTTTTTCTGCTTGGGCTTCTGATATGTTGCCTTGGAATATTTTGGAATTGAAGTTGTCACATACTTCTTCTTCCATATTTTGCCAGTTTCATTTGATCTTCACCTGCATTTTCAACTTACCAACTTTCAAACTCTCCTTACTTCAATAATTCCCTTAGCCATGCCTTCAGGTGCCCCCTCCCGAGCCCACGACCAAGTCATCATGACCGGCGGCCGCAATGATCTCATGCTCGGAGGAGAAACCACCTCCTCCTACGGCTACATCTTCAACATTCGTACCAAACCCGATGCTGGTGTCATTCTATTAAATGGTTTTGACTTTTATACCAAGAGTACTGAGGACGTTACCTTTGAGGTATGGACGCGGTTGGGAAGCTTCAAGGGCTACAAAGGCACTTATGACGGGTGGGATCTCATTGCAAGCGGTACTACCAAAGGAAGAGGTATAGGACGGTACACCTCCATCCCCGAAGAAATGTTTACACCCATTGCCATCCCCGGCGGTGGAGGCGAGACTGGCACCCGCGCTTTTTACATGACGCTCGACACCATCGATCTCGTCTACAAGCTTGGCGAGCGTGGAGGCATGTCCGATGAAAAGACTCACGCTGAGACGGACGATATCGAAATTTGGGAGGGCGAGGGAGTATTATTTTATCCCTTTCCAGATCCTAAGGACAAGTTCTTTTATCGTATGCCACGGCAATATTTGGGGGCAATCTACTATGACCGTTTGCCATGCAAGCCCTTCAGCATCTTTGGACCCATTCAAGATATGCCGTGCCCGGAAGTGCCGACAACAAGTCCAACCTTGCCGCCTCCGACGAAGAGTCCGGTGCCTCCTCCGACAATATCACCGAGCTCCAGTCCTGTCAAGCCTACGCCACCACCCACGGACGATCCCACTGTTGCTCCTCCAGAACCAACTCCAAGTCCTATTCTCGGCCAGACACCGGCGCCTATCAATCCAACCGAGATGCCAACGTTCAGCCCCACAATATCATTAGCTCCCTCTTCCAGTCCTACATCTAGTGAGCCTACCATGAGTCCAGTGGTTCCCATGCGGTCGTACGTTGTTGCTACATTGATAAACGTACCAAAAAGGAGCATGACTCAACGGGAGATGGGCAACTTTGTTGAGATTTTGACGCTGTTTTTGCAGAGACATACAGAGAGGTCCATGGTGTTGGAGGCGATTGAGCTTTGGCATCAGGAGGTGATTGTGGTGGATGCTATACAGTCACCAGTAGTAGCCCGTAGCATCAACAACAAACACCAACACCGTCGTTTCCTAGAATGGAAAAGAAAGAAGCCTGATCCCATACCTCAAGTAAATGCTGTGGATATCACCCTCATACTCAAAATATCCGTTGCAACTCTACCTCTGGAACTACTCGGAAATTTGGCGTTAGTAGCCATTGAAGAGCATGAACAGGAATTATTAGCTTTATTGCACGAGCAACAATCCTTTTACACATTCTTCAAGGATACCGATGGTGTGTTTTGTAGAACTATAGATGAGGTGACATATGCGCCAACAGGAAGTCCGACGACGGAGGAGTACTTCTTGGCACAGCAGACGTTGTTGGAGGCAGATGCAAACAAGGTTGAGATTTTGGAGGAGAATGCCAGGAGTGGCTTTGGTGAGTTCTTTGTTAGTGCCAGCATGGTTATGCATTGTTTTATGGCATAAAACTCAATACATGACATGTTTAATGTTTCTTGAAACACAGCCATCTTTGTGGGACTCGGCATCGGCTTGCTATGGTGCCTCCTCACGGCCATTAGCGTTGGCTACCTCTTGTCCGCGCGCGGTAAGATGGAAGAACAACATGACATGGAGAATCTTCTCAATGCTGAGAAGGCTCCCATCAATGGTGCCGGCAATGCCGTTGTGGATGTGAGTGACGGAGGGGCTGGAACCACCAAAGATGCCGCCGGCAATGTAGTTGTTGATCTAAATAATACATCTTCTCGCAGCATTGGCAATACTGAGAAGCCATCCCCTCTTGACATCGATGATTTGGATCTTTGGGATCATTCAGAGAACTCGCGGCTCTCAACCAGGGCCAGAAATGAACTATCCAAGTCATCAACATCTAACAAATCCTCAACATCGACAAGGTCCAAGGGAGGCAATGAAGGTATTCGTCGGGTTGCATCTGGTGCATCATTGAACAACGTCAAAGAGAATGAAGAAGATATAGAGACTGGCAAGACTATGAGCAATTCTTCGCAGTACATGCACAGAAGGAAGCCAAACAGCCGTCGAGACAATCTCTTTGAGGCGCCCTCTCGTTCCACGATTGTGACCTCTCGAGAGAAGAAGGCCATCTTGGAAAGTGACGCCAAGAAGCGTAGGGTAGTTGAACGAGATCTTCTGATGCGGCGTTCGGCCGGCGCCAAATTGATGGTGAAGGACGCCCAGATGAAATTGCCAGACAAGCCCAGGAGGAAACGACGTAGCCGACAGACCAAGTCCATACACTCCATGATCGTGACCTTGCAAGAGAAAAAGGCTGTCTTGGAAAGTGATGACAAGAAGCATGTTGCTCTTGGACGAGACTCTCTCATGCGGCGTTCAGCGGGTGCTAAGTTGATGGCAAAGGAGTCCAAGGTGAAATTGCGCAACAGAGAAAATGACACTTCCAAGCTAGAGCCACCCTCCTCAGAATTGACCACTACCCCATCGAGAGGAATTACGAAGAGGTTGAGCCAGTCCATGGTATTGCCCAAGACAGACTCCATTGTATCAGAAATAGATTCTGAGACAGCGCTCAAGTCGGAAAGGCGTGTTAAGGGAAGACAACATGCCAAGTCAAAGTCTATGGTCATTCGCAATTCGAGGAATGCCAGGGCTGCGTAGAGGTCAAGCCTCTGTTAATCGTCCAGCTAGATGGCTAGAAGGGTATGAATATATACAAAGCCTTCTATAATTTTCCTTGTCATTTGGCAGACTCATTGGTGCTGGAATAGGCAGTCATATTGAGAGTATGGCAACGGATAACTTTCTTGGGCTTTGCCCTGATCGTATTGATTCAAGGTCACACATCACGTGAGACTTTGGCCTTCGAGAGGACTGTATAGTATGTGAAGAGGCTTAGTTAAGCTAGGAACATGTTAGAGGAACACCTAAAGGCGGATGAACAAATGTAGAAGGAGATATCATAACCTTTTTAACTCTGTATAGTGAGACCATTTCATGCTACAATGCAATGGGGCATGGATTCATCTGCAGTCACCAGGTCCATCTACTTACCAAAAAAGCAACTCAATGTGTAGCGCCATGACTGTTTGCTCATGAGCAAACAAAACCTAATTTTCTTCAACATGCTCAAGATTGGTTGCCTTTGCAAAATTGCTTTGCGCTGAGATGATGTGAAAGTTCAAGTGGCTCTGCAGAGTGCGAATAGGTCTGGTGCGTTTGAGTAGGATACGTAGGGAAAGATACCGTCAAATGAGAACCCCTCCTCTTTATGTCTTTTGTCTCTCGATGATAGGAACTCTTCATAATTCATAATAATTCATGAGGAGTGGATGGCTTCTGTTCTCTCCCTGTATTGATATTGATATCTTCCTCCATCCTCCATGACTGACCTCGAAGTGCCCGTGGAGGCATCATCTAATGCATGCGGCTGCGAGTATGGAAGTGGTCAGTTTTGCGGCGTGGACGGCCAGTGCCACATCTACTCGTGCCAATCTTGGTACGAGTTCGGCCCGAGGAATTGGACCGGCTACGACGCTGAATCTCCATTGGACTGTCAAAATCTCGTTAGTCCCACTGAGTGGGGCGGTGATGTGCCTTACGGAAGCGTAGCATTTCGGTGCAGGTCACTCACTCCAGACCCCATCAGGATGGGCTTCACTAACAAATGCACTGTGAACGGAACGAACAGCTACTTTACGTGTTATGGATTGGCTGCAAGTACTGACTTCCAACCTTTCCTCGATGAGGCAGCCGCGTCTCAAATGAACTGCACAGACGGTGAGTACGATGAAACGGGCTATCCAAAGTTTTCCTACGAGGTCACCACCGAGAGCAGGCTTCCTGGAATGGGTTACATAGCCCTGCAACAGGGATTCAATGGCACAACTGAGTTTAACGAAACTCTCGCTTTGACGGGAACAATGTATGCAAAGTATGAAATGTGGACAGATCAGCCGACTGCGTCTCCAACAATGAGTCCCACAGCAGTCCCAACCCCAACTCTGCCCGGAAATCCGGCATCAACATTTCCTAATGGCGAGAGTATTATCATGATTGTAGTAGGAGCATGGCTGGGGCTAAGCGCACTTGCTGGATTCTTGTTCTAAATTTGAACTGAGAGGGAGAATTGGATTGAAGAAAGAGGTCAGTTTGGTATGGGCCCTATAGAAAGGAATTGCAATTGTATCTGTTCCATAATCAATTTCCTTAGAGTTGTAGAAATGATGCATAGAGGGCTCAAAGAGGATTGTGCATAATAACTCATGAAATTGGCCATTTAACAAAATAAACATTATCTGGTATCAGTCCTACAATGCCTACAGCTTACTACGGCGTGTCGAAAGTACGCTGTACATAGCGTAGGTTAGTACCA
>JALLOX010002494.1:0-10077 GCA_036939695.1 Thalassiosira ordinaria
AGTTGATGCAGCGAGAGTTGATGCAGCGGAAGGAGGCACGAAGGCTGTTGCGGTTGGGAGGAGTGAGGCAGCAGCCAGGGATGCTGCTGCGCTGATGGTGAGAGAGGACTTCATGGCGGTAGTAGGAAGAAGAGGGTGGCATTGGGGATGATGGGAGGAGGTGGATGGGTTGGAGGAAGACATGGTAGGTAGGATTGTTTGTTTGACCCTGCCTGGTGGCTGATTGTTGTATTGACTTTCAATTGCATCCCCACCTCTGCCACCACCAAGCAATAAAAACACTCCCACCCTCCCTATTGTACCCCCACTCCCCAACAATTCATCATCCCCACCACTAATCCCAATCGTTGTTGTATGGATCAAATGAACGGGCCGCGAATATTTATTGTTTTCATTATTTGTTCGCATAGCAGCAGCACTCACTGACTTGAGTGCCAGAGATAAGAATGACACCACCTAAACCTTATCAGTCGGCGCTAACGCTGTCGATGTGCTCATACTTCCATATCGCCATGATCATTAACTCGCAGGCTTGCAAGGGAGGGAGGAGGATTACGTTGGTATATTTGTTCCATGATGATGTAAGCAGCACTGTACATTGCAGAACGATTGCTGACTTACTTCTTTATTGACAGAAGGATCGACTTGTGTACATTGCAGTGGTACCAAGAAGACGCTCAACAAGATGCTTGCTCGTTAAGGAATCGAAGAAGACGGATCATATACGGAGAGACGCTTACTTGCAACCGATGGAGCGAGCTCCTCACGCTACCATCTTCATGCCAGAAGCAGGCGGGAAGTTGTGGAAGACGGGTGTATCTCTAGAGATCGAGATCGTGTAGCTCTCGAGATAGTTCGATGTAATCGTCACAGCGGTACCATATTGTACCGTTGCTCCGAATCGAGGATGCTCGAAGCAAGCGACGCTCTCCATGGCGAGAGAAGAGGATAAGGAGGAAGGCGGTGGCTGTGACTATCTTGATGATGATGGAGAGGTTGCCTACCTACCAATGGCAATGGAGGCCGCTACGGAAAAAGAGGTGCGTGGTTGTTATTGTTGGCGGAGGGAATGAATGAAAATGAGAAGAGCGGAAGAAGGTTGTTGTTGTTGTTGTGGTTCTTGTTTGTTGGTCCGCCCGCCCGCCGGTCATTGAGAGAGCGGAAATGAGCGAAGTGTGCTTGTGTCGCGGTACTCGAATTGTACCTTTCTGACCTACATAGGTACGTGTTGGTACCAAGATGAGAGAGCCGGCACGTCTTGACACATATAAAAGCGAAGAGACGGCGTTGAGTTCGTAACTTGCTTCCGAGATGGGAGACAAGAATAATCCGAGTTTCGCTTGTTTTTGCAAAATTATTTGGAGTCAGAGCTATCTATAATATAAAAAACTTAGAGTAAAATAGTGGTGGCAAATCCCCGGTGTGTGTGTTGGCATCAAATTATTGTATTGAATTCCTACATGCTTGGTTTCTTTGAAAATGGACTATTGTCAAAAATATTATCCAAAATATTACTATCATGTTATATCCATCTATGGATGTATCCAGTACATGTTATATCCACTTTATTGGCACATTATCATTATTATGGATATGTGATGTGTGGATGCATATGTAACATAGAAGATAGATACTATTTCCATGGATGACATTAACCAAGGAAAAAGGGGGCAATCAAGGAAAAAGGGGGCTACTTGGAGAACCCACTACAGTCACACGGGGCAAACAGGATCACATGCACAGCAATACCCCCAGTCACAAATCTCAATCATGTACCAAGGTAACCAAAATATACCACCCAAACATTTAGGTAGTCACTAAGTGCTATAATCACTGCATGAGTAGGACGTAGAATGGAAGGCGCTCAAGCACCATGCCTTGCACCCAAGTACTCAAGTACCCAGCACATACTCACAATCCAAGTATTTGGCAGGGTGCCTTTGGTAAGGGACACCCAGGCAATTTACATTGGATGGTGGGTACGTAACATAGATAGCATAGTCCAACCGTACAGCAACAAATCCTGGTAGCCCTGCAGCTACACAACATGCATGCAACCAAGGAACCGTACAATATCAAGTATCATCCGTGTAGAGAGTCAACCAACCAACCATACAATTAATCCCATACAACCACCCACGACCCAGCAATCAACCAAACAGCCACACTGCTATGATACCATAATGAAATTGTGCAATCAAGAAGCATCTAGTCCTAGTCCAGTATCCATGTAACCATACAGGCAAACACTCAAGTACTCAAGCAACTACCAAAATAGCCAGATTAGCTACCAACAAATTATTGCAACCATGCTGCCATGGCTCGTGCCTTGTACTACCATCATGTGCCAACTACCCAACCAAGTAAGCATTCAATCATGCAAATTCAAATTCAAGAATCATCTAGCCCTATCAGAGCAGCAAAGTAACCCAGCAGCCAGTCATCAAGCAAGGATACATCCATATAATCCACATACCAAAGTAGTCAATTAACCAAGTAGAGAGCAGTCAGCCAACCAGCTAGCCAACCAAGCAGCCATGTCCCCATGCAGCCATGCAGCCATGCAGCCATATAGACTACAGCCATACAACCATACAACCATACAGCTATACAACCATTGCTCAGCTAGCCATGTAATAATTGCCAAACCATACAACCAAGTCACAATGAACATATTCACTAGAGCAGCCAGGCAAGCAAACCATGAAACCAATGACCTAAGTAACTACTAAGTACCCATGCCCTAAAGTTTAGCCTAAAGCAGTCAGAAAGACAACAAGCCAAACCTAGCAACTATGCTACTGCCATATCACTATACAACTGTATAATCCAAGCACCCATACGCAAAAACAAAAATAAGCCAGTCAAACAATCATACAACCATGATACCAAGCGCTCATGCACTAGAACAGCCAGCCAAGCAACTAGTCGTGCAGTCAATCAAGTGCTCCCCCCACAACCAACCAGCCATGCAGCAGCCAACCAAGCATGCTGAACAGACTAGCAAAGCAGAAACCAGTCACCAAATCAACCACATAACACATAACCAAGCCATCAAGCACCCATGCACTCAGCCAACCACGTCACCATGCTGAGCCAGCCAACAGGAACCAATGTAACCCAGGCAACCAAACAGTCACGCAGTTCACATCCACACTAGCAAACATGGAAGCATATTACCAATTAAGTAAGCGGCAGCCCATTAAGCAGCCAGACAGCTATACATCAATACAACCACACTGGTATGACATGCTGCAATGCCACAATGCAAAATGCCATGGTGATGCAATGACATGGCCATGTTACAATGCCACACCATGCTAATAAACTGACATGCTATGATGAAGTCATGAAATGCTAAGGTGCAATGGTATACTTCGGTATCCTATGCAATCATGCAATCATGCAATCATGCAATCATGCAATCATGCAATCATGCAATCATGCAATCATCCAAACATCCAAACATCCAAACATCCAGTCATGATATGGTACAATGGTTGATGCCAGCTGCATACTCTGATATGCTATGCTTCAATGCTTTACTGCCATGCAATGCTGCAATACCATCCTGGAATGCCATGCTACAATACCATGCTACTATGTGTGCTGCCACGCTATGTGCTGTCATGCAATGATATTGCTATGTGCTGCCAGATTACTTGCTGCCACACTATGTGCTGCCATACTATGCTATGTTGCCATGCAACACAATACATCCATGCGGCAAGATACCATGCTGTCATGCCATGCTGTGCTAAATGCTATGATACCATGCTATTGTAATGTCATGTTGCCATGCTGCCATGCTGCCATGCTGCTATTTACCATACTGCAATTACCATGATGATCCTAGATAGTACCATACTGCCAAGCTGACATGCTTTGCTGTGATGCTATAATACTAAAAAACTGCAATATAGGCATACAAGCATCCATCTATCCGACATGAATCCATGCACTCACTGATCATAGCTACTGTGTTACATGCATAAGAACAATGTAGTTCAAGCAATAGTCGACTTGGAATGACTATAGGAATAATTGTATGCTGCTCGCTTGAATGAGTTCATTTTACTACATTGAACACAATCTATGTACCTACTGTACAATTTGTGGCACTAAGAATGATTCAAATAATTATCATTTTGTATGATTTAGTTTCAGGTAAAAATAAATACCTATTATTGAACTGATTAATAATATGTTGTTCATCACAACCTCTTTAATTCTATTGCTTGATAAAATATTGAAAGTATCGCAGTTATTATAATTTGGCATAGAATATTTATCTTTATGTTGCATTGATAAATGCTACATGCAATGCTATCATTCTAAGGGGTGCCGTAGAAAGAGTGAAAGCCAAGAATACTCAAGAATTAATATTATTGCTCAGCAATATGTAAAAATGATTACTGCGGCTAGAGCGTTGAATCGCAATGGACTGAAAAGACTTCCTTTGCAACTCAAAAACATTTAAAACGAAACCAGCCCCATACTGCTGCTCGACAAGCCAAGCCAAGGCTGGATAAGCCAATGCTCAATAAGCCACGTCTCCACAAGCGACTGCTGCTCAACAAGCCAAGGCTCAAGAAGCCACAGCTTACAAACCCACTGCTGATCGATAGAACAGGGCTCGGCAAGCCACTGCTGATCGACAGGCCAAGCCACGGCCATAAGCCAAGACTCGACAACCCGAGGCTCAACAAGCCACGGCTCGGCAAAAAACTCCTTCTCGATGAGCCGCGGCTCGGCAAGCCACGTCTTGACAAGCCGAGGCTCGACAAGCTTCCGCGGCTCGATAGGCCAAGGCTCGACAAGCCACCACGGCTTGATAAGTCTAGGCTCGATAAGTCTAGGCTCGACAATCCACGGCTCGACAAGCCACAGCTCGACAAGCCACGGCTCGGTAAGCAAAGGCTCGGTAAGCAAAGGCTCGACTAGATGCTCGAGACAACCAAGGCTCGAGATAAGCCACGGCCTGGCTCAATAAGCCAAGGCTCAACGATTCAAGTTTCGAGATGAGCCACGGCTCCGCTGGAGATAAGCCAAAGCACGAGAGAAGCCGATTCTGGAGAGAAGCCGATGCTCCACTGTTCGAGATAAGCCGAGGTCCCAAGGCTCGAGGTATGCTTCATCAGATAAATCGACCATCCAACTCTTAGCAAAATAAGAATACAAAATGCCCTGTCAGCCAAGGGCCCTCACGGCCAAGTCCCCAAAGCTCCATTGGCCAAGGCTCTCCAAACAACAAAAGTTTTCATGAACTTACATGATATTTGTGTCGGGCTCGGACATGAGAGAAGCACTCCAACGGAGACGCGGGGATTTGAAGTCTTGAAGCCTCCTCCCCTGGTTGATTGTCATATTTAGTCTTCCCCATTGCATATTGTTTTTACTTTCCTTTCTCCCAAAATAAGCAGCTCTCTTCGGCTCATTCTGTCTTTTGTGTATTTCTATTCCATTCTTTTGATGCAATCAGCTAGCCAAGAAGTGACGGCAGCGATTGGGTGATCAATCTGGCTGAGCGTCTCAGCGAAAGCAACTCTTTGAAACAGAATTGATAATTGAAGGATAGCACGAGCTTGCGCTGCTGCTAGCTGCTCTCCAACAGGCAGCACATGGAGAAGTAAATTGCGAGAGTTTTTCTTTGGCGCACAAGCTCCAAGGATATGAGAACCGTCCTAGCTGATTGGGACAACGCAGGAGTTGCGCTGCCTCTGGCACAAATATTCCAGCGAGCAAGCACAGAAGGGAGAGAAAGCCAGCCAGCGAGGAGAAGCGCTACTGCTGCCACTGCTGCTGCGTTCTCTCAACTGCCGCGCGCAATGACGAATATCTTGCGAGTTTCGTCCCTTGCTGAAACGAAGCATGAGAACGTCGGTACCTCTCTAACTACGTCTGTATCTCGCAATCAGGGCTGGCGACCAAAACGGAGACGGAGATCGACCGTCAACACTGAGGGGTTGAGAGAGAGAGAAGAAGCAGCGCTGCTGCTGCTGTTTTAATGGCTTTATGGCCAGCTATGGCCACCAATTCTCATGGCGGCGATCTCTCTCTATCTGTTCTACCATTAGCAGCGAGAGAGAGCGAGATGGGAGATGGGGCAGTAATATTTCTCTTTATGTCATTTTGCCGAACTGGACGGCGGGAGATAGCGTTGGGGGTGTTCCCGCGTATTTTGTGTGTGCTTGATAGAGCTACGTGAATAGAGAGTAAAAATTAAAAAGGATTGGATTTTTGCAATATTGAAGAACAAAAGGAATGTTTTTAGAAATAAAATAATTAAATTATGTTTGAATTTTACATACCTCTTATCTACTGTCAGCACTCCGTTGGAAGGAAATTAAAATGGCAATGTTCTCAAAAGCATCATCACATACATGTGGTATCAAGTTATGCTATCTCGCCAAATGGAAACTATTCCAATTCCTAATAAGATATAAGATGTCAAAGAGAATGTCAAAGAGAGAAAGCTTTCTCACAAAAAGGAGTCAGGAGGAGAAAGTTTGCCTCCAACTCTTATCATCGCAGATTGGTGGAAAAGTTCCCCCCACAGCACATCCCACAACCTCCAAAAAATGAAGTTCCGTGCCATGAAAAAGAGCATCGTAGCCATGAAAAGAGCAACATGTCCATAACAAACATCCCATGCAATCATACTTTTGGTTCTCTTACTTGCTTTATTATCAATGCTATCAATACCTTTCTTCCTATCAACCTTGAGCCTACCCCTGTTTGATAACCATCCTCCGTACTGCTTCTTTCTTCTATTCTCCCTGTCCTTGATTTATGGATCATACTCATGGGTAACATGTGAAGCTGCGACAATGTAAACATACTGCTGGCTCTTCTTCCATCCACTGTTTGTCAGCCATCCTCCTCACTGCTCTTACATTCTCCTTGCTTTATGATTGGTGTTTGAGATGGGTGAACATACTTCTATCAGCAACATGCAGTGCTGCATCATTTGATGGTCAAGGATGGACATCTTGGACAATTATTGTGGTGTTACTTTGATGGGTCCATAAATAGCGGAGCCGGGTGGCCGCGCTCTCCTCACTGGCATCATGTGGCGGCACGGTGCCGGGTGACCGTACTTCCCACTGGCATCATGTGGCGGCACGGTGATGATGATCTTTGCAGTTATGACAGTGGCGCCAATTGCTACAGTCAATGGCAGTTCCGTAGCTTTGCCGATTAATAGTGTTGTCTCTATGCTCTGCCTTTGACATTAACGACTGTGTGTTGCTGGGCTGTAATTGTGGGATCTGTACCAAAAATAACAACAACTCTCATCAGGATGATTGGAATAAAAGGAAAAAAGAAAGAAAAGCAACAGCTGCCAATTTGCTGGTGATGCCAAAGCAACAACAGTATGAATTAGGAATCAACAATCAACCACTTTGGCAACAGGACGTCAATTTGTCTCTTGTATATTGGTAAGTGAAGACCACGAAAACATAGAACACATATATTGTACAAACATTTGTCACATTTTTCTAACTGCCAATTTGCTTTGCTGAATCTATAACTCGACCACAGATCCCAAGCACTCAATCATTGGGAGGTGGGTGTATTTTAAGTTTGGAGTATATATTGCTTAGCCTTTTCTTGGTTGCTCAGCACAGTGATGAAAAAAGAGTAATGTATATTGATACCTTTTTTACTAACTATATTATCAACTCAATCAAAACTCCTTCTCTCCATCATTATACCCAAAGTCCACAAGCTCATTCTGGAACCAACTTCCATCGCAGTCATCCCACATTGCAGTGCCATCCTTCACATTCTGTTTGATCTTCTCAACAATGCCAAACAGTTTCTGCAAATCACCGGCAGTGTGCATCTCTTCCATGGCATTCTTCAAGCTCTCAATGGTGCTCTGGCGAAGCTGATCACGCAGCCACTCTTCATTGCACCTTGCCTCCATATTGATACCTCCTTCAACCACCACCCTACGGACTGGAGCCAAATTCTCGCCCTCATGAATCACAAGGCTGCGCATCCTTTGCAACTGATCAGAGAGCTCCGTGAAGTCGCAGGTAGTTTGCAATATCATGACAGCCCTTTGAAGGATATCAAGGACCTTCCTTCCAAAATCTGTCGATGCCCTTTTCCCAATCAGCTCAAGAGTTCCACATTCAAAACCAATATCATGAAGCAGCAACCTTCTAAATGCATCGTGCTCCCTCGTCATGGCCTGCTGGAAGGCATTATGCTCCATTTCCATGGCCCTCCTAACAATAGTCAGAGCCTGGTGCCCGGCCTTCTCCTCAAGCCACTTCTCCCCCTTGGTGCAATCGACATGAGCATCAATATCCATGTCGCCCTCCACTGCAATCCTCTCAATTTTTTGAACCATGCCCAACAAGCGATAGAGATCAGAGCCCTTGAATATGCTATTTGTGATTTCCAATGCAGATGCCAATATTTTTTGGCGGAGGGAATGAAGCTTAGCATGAGCTTCTGACAAAGCCTCTTCATTGAGAGCATGGTCTTTGTCATTTATCTCGGCAAGCTCTTTGAGGTATGTTTCTTTTTCTTTTGCAGTGAGTCCGGTATCTGCTTTTCCTTTCTCAGTTTGGATCTGACTCACATCACATTTTCGTTTTTTGACTTTCCCTGAGCACAGGTGATTGACCTCCCGGAATCGACATTGAAGACCCGGACGTTCGAAGCCACGGGCCACCAAGCCATCCTCATACTTCTCCAAGAACAAGTCGGTTGCTACCGAGAGACAGGTCATGCTTGCATTGCTTGTCTTCACGCTTTCTGCGTGCTTCAAGGCTTGTCTGGTCTGGCTGAGGGCCCGCCTTGTTTGAAAGTGTCGAAAGCCATCAAGCTCCCTCTTGATTGTTAGTCGCCTTTCATCCGTGATGGCTTGAACCTCGACCCCCTCACCCTTCTCATCTTCCCCCGGACCATCATATCGCACCTCACGGACTCCAAAAGATTTGATACAGCCCTTCAACAATTCCTCCTCCCTAGCAACAAAAGCTTCATCCTTTTCAATAATCCTTATACAAAATACATGTAAGTATTTTGTCCAGAATGTGTGATTTAAGTTCCCCCTCCTACGAGCACCTTCATAACCTCCGCCCGTCAATTGTTGGTATTGCAGTTCTTCCCTCCGAGCAGGCTTCTCCCGACGTTGCTTCTCGAGGTGCATCAGCAGCGCAATGGGCACGGACTGAGATATGTTATTGTAATGCTCCTGCATTGCAACACGGTGTTGCTCCTCCATCTCTTCCATCATCTGCTGCTTTGTCTTGCATCTCAGCTTTTTATCGGCTCGAGCATACATCCAGAATGATTTAAGAGGAATCCCGAATTTTTCTTTGATTTGTTTCTGTCTATGCCATTCACTCATGCTGAGGATAATTCCGCCCTCACCACCATTGCACCTCTCTATGTATTCATCGTAAGCCTTGACGCATTCTCCCATGTCGGGATTTTGTGATTGGTTCTTCCTTTTCTTGGCCATGGTTGCAGCATTGATGATAGTTTCATGGCATTTCTATCACATTGATGATGGTTTCATGGCATTTCTATCACAACTGCTTACTGCTGCTTTGGGAGTGCTGCCATGATGACCAGGTCATGTTGCCCTTTCTATACTTCCACTTGGAGGGCCAATAGAGGCTCAGTACAACTTAACTCTAATGGACAATCAATTTAACCCTGAATGGCCATTTCTGATAAAATTTCCATTTTGTGCATCTTCTGTTAAATTGTATCAGTAAAGAAGGTACACAGTGTAATACTACCATAGCTAGGTATGTATCTCTAGAGAGAGTGAGAGGTTGATATCAAGAGAGGAGATCTGGCTCGCATCTCAAGCTGTTGTGTATTAGATTCATCAATATTAGATTTTCCTTCATTCAGGAGAGTCACGAGCCACAGGGGTAGAGCCCTGGGTCATGGGTTCAATCTCAAGATTAGATAACTTTTTCTTAATTATGTACTACCAGTGTTCCATTAGTTAATTTTTAAATTTTAAAGTTTAAATTTTAATTTTATCAACTGTTGACGTGCTACATGCCCAGGTGGGTTGTATGAGATGAGGTTTGATGC
>JALLOX010002523.1:0-13120 GCA_036939695.1 Thalassiosira ordinaria
TGCACAAATAGTGATGGAATGCTTTCTGTAACAATAAGTACAATATTTTGAATGTTCTCTGTTCTCCCACAATACATAGTAAACAGACTCGCTTTTATAAAAATGAGTGCAGAGATGCAATAAAGATCAGGAAGTCCTGCTAAACTTACTTCTTATCGTATTGCCAAACTCTCCAGTGCAGCTGCAATCATTATCTATCGACAAAAATTGCAAAGACAAAGGGGATGGTCTATGCAGCAACTACTAACCATAAAATATCAAATATTAAAGCCAAATGAGAATGTCTGGCTCTTCTCCGGAACCAATCCTCTAGCTGTCTCTGACCCACTGTCTGCCTTCCTATCATTGTTGGTGAATAATCCTTTTAAATTGGATGGCTTATGCAGTTCAGAAGAAGCTTTTCTCCCATGGTCTAAAGCAGCAGCAGTAACACCATTGCTAACCATGTCCACATAGCAAAATGCTGCAATTATGTAGCGTACGCCTTCTACAACAGGATCACCACTATGAAGCAAGTCTCCTCCACTAAAAGAGGTCATCCCTCCAGCAACTGTGGGTGCCAAAGTCTTACCAAGAGAATGTATGAAAGTACCACCACCCTTGAAATCACTGTTTAGAGCAATAATGAAACTGTGTGTTGATTCATCATAATGAGGAGGTAGATACCTGTGTCCCAAGAGTGAATGAATTTGAAACCAGAATGAGTAAGCCCACATATCAATGAACGCAGGTATTTACTTCTCATAGCTACTCACCTTTGTTGTTTAGCATCATATCTAACAACAAACACATCATGAAGAAATATGTCCCGGGATTTGTTACTTTCAGTGAGCTTAAATTGTCGGCGCAGTAATGGGCGTATTTTTCCTTCCCAGATCTGGCAAAACAATGAGTGAAGTTCTGTCAACTCATGAAGCGGAATGTCTGTTGTAGGTACTGCATAATGTCGAGAGGTCGTCCAACCGCCACCGGTTTTACTCTCATCTTTTGCGGCATTTTGTTCGGCAGTGTCAATTATGTATTGGCATTCTTTCAGTGAGAGTATGGGTGTGTGATTGTCGGTGACAAAACATCTTCCGTCCATGTAAGATGTAAATGATATTTGGCTGTCACAGCTTGAGCCTCCTTTACCTTCCTTTTCCGAGTGGGAAGAGTGTCCATTGCTTTGCAAAGTCTTGTACACACGTTGCTTCTCCACATGTGTTGCTATATCCGGATGGCTTGAACATTCTTCAATTGACCCGGCTTCTCTCCACAAACGTTGAGCTTCTAAGAAATACCCCGAGCAATGCCCTTGATCTGCAAAGGAAACCGAGGAAGCCATGCCCAGCCTAGAGGCCGCCCTAGCATGAAGGACATCACCATCATGTGGATGTGTCTCAAGAATGATATTGTAGAGTTTTGTCGCATTGTCAAATTTTCCTTGTTGCATTGC
Organism: Thalassiosira ordinaria; assembly: GCA_036939695.1. Classification (NCBI taxonomy): domain Eukaryota; phylum Bacillariophyta; class Thalassiosirophyceae; order Thalassiosirales; family Thalassiosiraceae; genus Thalassiosira; species Thalassiosira ordinaria. Next base: position 1,436 of record JALLOX010002523.1, read on the forward strand.
TAGATCCGCGAGACACTTCAATTGCTGTCGACTAAAATGAAGTGCGCCCTTCCCGCATTTACCTTTGGGGCATTCACTGAGACATATTGTTGTGTCACTTACATTAGCTTTTGACTGTTCATATAGGCAGCGTATACAAGAACAGACAAATCTCTGTCCCATCAGCCGCCTCAAGTCAGCTGAACGTACAAGAACATCGCCTTCCAATGAATCCAACTTTGACACGGTTGATTCTCCTGCAAGTATGTCATGCAAAACCAACCACACCAAGCTATCAATTGGGGTTCGCTGATTAGTCTTTTTTGATGCCAAGTCTGGGATGGTAAGTGCCAATGCAGGTGCACAAGAATGACTCATTTGACGAAATGCCGATCTGGAAAATGCAAAATATGTCTTTTGTAGACCTATCCGAATTGTTTCCGTATTTTCAGTATCATTATTTGGTGTAGACACCCAGTGAGCAAAATGGGCAGCCTTTCTCCACCGAAGGATAGTGGATTGGACATCATCCTGATTATTGGCCGAAGTTCCATCATTATAACTTTCTCTCTTAGTATCTGTTGATTTTGAAGAATCAATAGAATACTGGAGTAGATCCAATGCTAAGTCTCGTTCCGTTTCTGTCAAGGTATGCAGTGACGTAAGAGTTTCTGCTGAGTAAGATATCAGTGGATGGGTTGGGGAGTTGACTCGTAGCAAGCAAGATCGTTTGATATCAAGATAGCATTGTAGAAATTCTTGACATGTTGGAGATGATTTTCTGGAAATAGACTCAGATTTCATCCCATCCGTGGGGCTATCTGCTGCATTTTCAGAGTTATGTGTATTGTTGTATTTCTCCAACAGTTTGCATAGACTATTGTGTGATTTTGACATGGCCCATAATTCTTCTACTAAACCTTCTTCATCTGAACTGATATCACTTGGAGGTGAGCTACCTTGACTTTCACTTATTGAGCTTGGAAAAATACAGGATATGATTGTTGTCAATAGCAAGGCACACTCCTCCATGCCAAATATTTGCATAGTTGCATCCGGACTCTTGGAATTATATCCACAAATGCTTTGGAATCGTCTTTCGATAGCTGACAGTGAGTCTTTGGCCTCTCTGACCAGGTCGCGGTGCTCTTCGTCTAGATTAGGGAACCGATTTGGACAAAAAAATAACTTGGGTGGTGGTATACTGTGAAACGAGGAGGGTTCTGCTGCCGTTGCTGCTGCAGATGATTGCTTCATATCATTTTTTGTTGCATCTGATTTTACAGCTTTCTCTCCACTCATTTGGCATTCCTTGCTACAGTATAAGGAGCCACACCATCCATTTATTCCACTACTTCCAAAACAAAAACTGCATGGTAAAGGAGATGCACAAGATATGTGCCGTTCGATGAATCGAGGTAGAGTTTCCGCAACCGATTTCTGTGGCAACGAAGCTCTATCCGGCGATGCATCACGACTTGCTGAGAAGTAACGTTGCTCCATACTCGGAGTCCAAACAAGAGCACGTGCACAAACATCACATTGGCGTATCTCATTGGATATCAGCTGTTCCAGATTCGTTAGATGGCTACCACAGATGACACTCGTTGATTCGTTCTTTCGTTTGCGTTTGCGTCCAACCTCTCTGTTGTCTACGCCATCTTTCCAGCTGCTGGTGAAAATGCCATGTTTTGTCCACGAGGGTATTAGCATCAATGGGACTTGCAGTTGCTGCTGCGGCTGACCTGGATTTGAGGTGGCATCTCTTCCATTACCATTATTGCGATTGATCTTGTCACCCATAGGAATGTGCGTGCCTTTCGACACGCCATTGTTCATGCCCTCCTTGTGCTTGACCATCGTCCTTCCTCAGATGGCGATGTGATGTGACCCGCTTCTTCTGACTCCCTAGGCAAAACAATACAACGCATATAGATCTGCTTTGCTGTTTGCTGGCGGCGGCGGCGGTGCTGGACGGGGATGGAGCGGACAAAGAGTATGGATGGCGCTGATGCCGACGAAGGTTACCAAAAATGCGACCTCCTTGCATCCCAGTGATTTTATTTGGGTTTGTGCGAGCTACAATAATTAATAATATGGCACCCTTCAAAATGACTAACCAACGGAACAACAGCCTCCGCCTCATCCATCCAGTCCAAACGCTCCACCTCCTCCTCTCTCAGGCTATGCTATATTCTATCTATTCTCCAGAACCGAACTACTCTGGTAGCATTCGGAAGTGCAGTACAATCTCTCTCTAGGGATCTTGCTGGGCGCTGGGCGCTCAATGGTTGGGGGATATGTTGTAATGCCTCGCATCCGTCCGATGATGATACTTCGGAATGGTTCGTTCCCAACAGGTATGTTGACAGTAAAGTTATTGGAAATGCCCTGAGTTGAGAAGGAATTACCACAGCCGTGTCTGGAAAGGTTGAATACATCCATGTAAAATTGATACCAAGAGACTACATCAAATGAAATGAATATAGAAGGCAAGTTGTGTTGATCATTAGTACTACTACAATAGATAGAGGGATGTGAACCCATGGTTGGTGCACATCCTTCGTGTAGCCTGTGATGTGTGGCGGTAAGGACCAAACTATCTCAACTTCTTTGGGCTACTTGAAAATGGGGCTTCACAGTAGATTAGAGTTCCTGCACAGCTCTGTTAGTCAAGAGTTCTCAGTTCCTATTGGAAAGCGGGCGTGTAGTAAATGCTGTTGATATTTCCTTGTAGATAGTCTGAACAATTAGAAAGATTCAATTTGAATTTATGGTCAATGCTAGCAAACGTACTATCAAATAAGATGAACATAGATAGTAGGAGAAGTTTGGTAGTAGATTCAGATGATCATTACTACTTAGTCGTGGCAATGGGGTCAAATCTATCTCAAAATCATCTCTACACGATGGATACCATATAGTTTCATGTTTGTATCAATTCCGTCTAATATGGAGAGAACTGACTAGGCTGAAGGGCCTATGACACCGAAGCATTTGCATGCATGATGTGCTTCGCAATTCAATAGAGTGGATTTGCTTTTACAGCTCTTGCGCAGCTAGCTCCAAGATATTTAGCAGTTCCTGCATCACAGACAACATCGATACTGAATATAGTATTTCAATATCTTCACCCTTTCTTGAAGTTGAAATCATGATTCCTTCCACTTTGGTGAGAGCAGGAAGTCTCAATTTCCACATCTTTACCGTCACATTTTTCTGCGGAAGGATACAGTCCAACCACAATCTAGCAAAGTGATGCTTAAATGGACTGCTTCCCCTCTCAAAATATCTGCTCACATGCTCCTTTGCTTGACTCTTGTCTATCTCGCCCACATAATCATGAAAATCAGAAGAGTCATCAGAACTTCCAACCAATCCTGTTTCCATGAGTTCACGTTCCATACTTGTCTCGTCCTGGTACGAATGGCCAGTTGAAATGCTCAATTCCACACCCCGGCCCATGTCAAATTTGAGGGGCAGATGCTGCTTGAACACTTGAATGAGGTTGTTTCCAACATATTCGTGAGTGCGCCGACTCGAAAGCCGCAAATGAAAGAGATCCCGAGGGTGGAGAAGCGTGCACACGTCAAACCCAGCGTGTTCAAAGACGTGATCAAAATCTAGTTGAAGTTGGGTCATGGTGGTTGTGCTGAAAGTAAAACAAACGATTGCTGCCAGAAAGGAATGCTTGTTGGGCTGGGCACCTTTCGTTGGGTCAACGGGCTGAGTTGGGCAATGGCCAACCGATATTCACGGTTATGGTTGATTGGTGATGTTGTTCCCATTGATCTGAGCGGATGATTCAGGAAGTCCCGCATGGCAAGAAAAAGTACTCAATACACAACCTGTGAATCATGCGACTCAACTTCTTCGACCTACGCCTTGCCTACGCATTCCTACGTAGATCAAGTCGTGCCCTCTCTAGTCGCGCCGTCTCTGATCAGTCTGAATGCATCCACAGTACAACATGTCTGCATCAATTATCAACGGTCCACTCCAATCATAAAAGAGCTGTTGGACGTTGACCTGTCTGCGTTGACCAACGTCGAAGGTGGCCGGCAAACAATCGTTCCAGATCTTGGCAAAGAATTGGCCACAAACGCAGAGTAGAGAGCGCCGCTGACAGGAACCAACCATCTACTCCATTCGGCGCAACATCCCTCTGAACAATGGCTCAAAACAACGCCATGCACCTCACAGATCGCTTGGCCATGCATTCTTGGATGATGCTTGCCCTCCTGTTGGTTACGAATATGGTCCCTTGGATGAACTCGGCTCAGTTCTTTGCTATTGCGAGTCTTCAGGATCCAACATTTGTTCGAACTGGTAGTTTTCCTTTCCAGACAACGCCGTCGCCGACTGTTCGAACTGGTAGTTTTCCTTTCCAGATAACGCCGTCACCGACGACTTCCACTACCTCGCCCATGCCAACAACAAAGGCACCATCTCCTCCTCCCACACCGGCCCCTTCGAAGCTACCAACCGCATTGCCTACCGCCCAGCCCACGGAAGCCCCACCCCAGCCAACTCGCCAACCAAGCAAATCGCCTTCTGGCGAGCCCTCGAAAAGCCCCACCCCCTCGCCAACCAACGAACCAACGAAACAAGTAAGTAAAAGTGCGTAGAGTTAGCGCTGCCTGCATCATTTTTCTTTACTCAACCCACATTTCACACCCCTTGAGAACAGCCGACTCGCAAGCCCTCGAAGAGTCCCTCTCCTCCGCCTACTCTGCAACCCACTAACAAGGTGAGCAAACATAGATGAGCCGACTAGACGACTACTTAGGACATTTCTCACTCGCCATTCTGCTTATTTACAGCCAACTCAGTTTCCAACTCGTTATCCATCTCCTTCGCCTACTACCGACCAGCCCACGACATTACCGCCAACTCAGCATCCCAGCAAATCACCCTCGAAGCGTCCCTCTCCTCCGCCTACTCTGCAACCCACTATCAAGGTGAGCAAACATAGATGAGATGACTAGACGACTACTTAGGACATTTCTCACTCACCATTCTGCTTATTTACAGCCAACTCAGTTTCCAACTCGTTATCCATCTCCTTCGCCTACTACCGACCAGCCCACGACATTACCGCCAACTCAAGAGCCCTCAAAACATCCCTCTCCTCCACCTACTATGCAACCCACTATCAAGGTGAGCAAACTGAGATGAGCTGACTAGACAACCATGATTTTTCTCACCCTTCATTCTGTGTACTTTAACTTACAGCCAACTCAGTTTCCAAGTAGACATCCATCTCCTCCTCCTACTACTATGCAACCTACTCAAAAGGTAAGACACATCGATCATGGTCTTGATTTTATCCGTTTGCTCCTCTGGTCCTGATTTTCATTCTTTCTGCTTCCCAAGCCGACCCAGCTTCCATCAAGGCAGCCAACAAACAAGGTGAGCCCTGGTGTGAAGAAGTTCCTCCCTAGAGAAAGCCTTTGCCAACTCATTTTTGCCCATTTTCTACCCAGCCAACTAGCCTTCCCACAAGAAGACCCACTGACGAACCATCAACGCACCCAACACCTGTGCCAACTATCCAGCCGACGCAGAAGGTGAGGCAAAGTAACAAACTACAGCATAATATATCCCAGATAGCCTTGTCTAACTCTTATTCACTTCAAAATTCATGTGTAGCCAACTGTGCTTCTATGGATTCCGACCCGGTCGCCTACTGGAGAGCCAACAACAAAGCGCCCAACGATGAACGTAAGCAATCGACTCGACAGAAACAAATGACGACAATACATATTTCAGAGGGATTCTTGTCTAACTATAACTCTCGTCTTCTTGTACAGCCAACACAGATACCCACCCAAGTACCATCAAAACAGCCGACGGAGAAGGTGAGCAGTAGCCTATGAAAGCATTATTGTATAATCTCTTCTAAAACATTGGGGTTCTAGTATTGAAATGCTCACTGCTTCGTCACACACTCACCACAGCCAACAATATCTCCCACTGCGCCACCTTCTCGCCGTCCGACAATTGATGTAAGTTGTATAGTCTTACGTTTATCCTTGCGTGGCTTGCACTAGCTGACCCATGTCGCTCTCAAAATTGCATAGCCGACCTCATCGCCAACAAAATCGCCCTCGGTGAAACCCTCTCGCCATCCAACAAATAATGTAAGATCATCGCAACCTATGCAGTGGATATAATCGTGCCAAATGATGCCTGACTTAATCCTCACACCTTGTTTCCGACTCAAAAGCCATCTCTGAGTCCTTCATGGCGACCCACACAAAGCCCGTCCGAGTCTACAAAAGTGTCGACCAGTAACCCAACATTGTATATTGAACCTTCGTGTCTCTACGATCGTTTTGGTGTTGAAAAGGTGTATTTATCTGGCAATCTCTCGTCAAACGACTGGTATATGGGAAGCCAACTCGATGGGCGCACATCTGTATCGAGGAATGGTGCTGTGCACATAGATGGAGGAATTGCTACTCTTCAAGGAAGCCCCAGACTTGAGATTTCTACAGACGTATCTTCACTTGAGTTCACTGGGTATGCGAATTACCCAACAGGAATAGAAGGTTCTGCGCAGAAAGATAATTCAGGGTTCAATATGGCTGTTATTATGAGTCATCCCACAGAAGGGTGTGCCATGCCATCATACAGGATGCGAATCTCGCTTGAAGGTGTAGCCTCGTTTCAGAAGGAGTACCGTCCCAATGATGGAGATGGTTGGGTTCGTAGTAGAAAGAAGTTGCATGTGGTTCCAGAATTTGAAGGCCAACTTCCAACCAATCAATGGATTGGTATCAAATTCATTGTGCGTAGCCTGCCCGACAGAAATATCATTGAGCTGTACCTTGATCTCCATGGCGGTGAAGACATAACTAATCAACATTGGAGATTAGTTCATTGGTATGTTGATTCAGGCAGCTGGATGGCGAAAGGTGACTCTCCCATGCCACAAGACACATGTGCATCATCCTTAGGCGATGGGGCCGTATTGGCCGGCCGCAAAGTGTATGCTGTGCTCGAAAATGCTGGTAACTCCCTAACAGAAGTATTGTGGCGAAGTGTTAGCATCAGGAGTATTTCATCCACAAGTACCGAGATTGCTTGTACTAGCGTGGCTCCAACTACGAGCCCCACTGTCGATACGGCTTTACAATCAAACAAAGCATCTTCTAGTCCTTCAAGAAGGCCAAGCATCTCTCCTACATTTCTGTCTATTATGTCAACTAATCCTACAGAAGTTGTTACTGAGAAACCAACTGCTGTAGAGACTAAGCCACCATCAAGTGATCTGTCCAGGCCATATACAATTGTGAGGGGAACACTCAACTTCAAGCTGCAGATCAATCGACTGCTCAAAAATAGTGACGAGATTACTACTTTTGAGGTGACAGTAAGCGATTTCCTTCAGAAGAGACTCTCTCTTCACGACGATATTGAGTTCTCAGGAATCAATGCCACTATTGTTTCACAGACCCTAATCTCCGGTGAGCAGTCAGACCTCAGCACACCAAGCGAGGAGCCGGTCCGTGTGCGTTCGCTAGAGCAAGAGGGCTCTTCTCTCCTTATCCAAGTAGGCGTGAATGCTGTCGCAACTCCATCCATTCTAGAAAGTGCTTCTACAGAGACTTTGCCATTCCAGACTGTGATCCATCGCATCCTTTCTGAGAATAGTAGGACGTTCTATGATGAGCTATTTCAAACCCCAGCTTTCGGTGATCTCCAATCTTCTCCTGAATATGTGAAAGTTGACCTTGAAAGTCAAGGAGGAGGAGATAACAAGACTCTTGCTCTTGGGAGCTCAATTGCTGGCATTATCATACTGCTCTCCTTGGCAGTGGCATTCTTTGTTATGCAACGACGTAATGCGAGCCAGGCTGAAGAAGAAGAATGTGACTCGCCGCCAGAAGTATGTGCTTTTGGACAACTTGAGGAAGGGGACGGTGATATGTCTAGCTTGGACGATAGCCTGCTTGTTGACAAGTACCCAAATAATGTGCCTCACTTGCCTGGTGACTTGCCATCTGCCAATAATGACAACACAGCCAAGGATTTCAACGATCAGCAGATTGATAGCTGGTCTCTCGATGATACTTTTCCATTGAAGCAAAATGAAGACAATGCAAAGAATGCCGCACTCATGCCCCAGTCTTGTGAGCCTTTATCCTCTAGTACAAGCAATGGTGACGTAGCCACTATGGGTGCTCAGATGGATAATAGGGCACTTGGCAACACGTTCCCATTGAGAAGGAGTGAAGACAATAACATGATCCCCCCATCCCAAATGACCGATAGTGATGATAGCACAGCAGCTTCTTCCACTAAGGCTGAGTTGAAGCAAGATTCATTTATCCCACGTGATGACGATGATGCCAACAAGAAGGTGCCACAAGATGAAGAAGAGCAGAGTTTGCAGTCTGACGAGGCAGATGATCTGAGACGTTTGTACGAAAAAGCTATGGTAGATGAAAGCGTAGATGATGAAGAGGCTATCATCGAGGAAGGAGTTCAAGCCCCCACACCAAGAACTACTCGGGGCCTGAAAATGTTCAGTTGCTTTCATGATAACACCTTCGAAGAACAGACTTTGACGACTCAGCGCCTACTTGGCAAGAACTATCGAAGTGATGCCACCCCGAAAATGTCAAACACGAAAGTAAGAGGAAACGTGTATGAGGTGAGAGCACCACCAGGCCCTCTTGGCATCCTCATCGAATCTGGAAAAAGAGGACCCATTGTTCATGAAGTCAAAGGTGAGGTATTTTGTTAGATTTCTCTCCACTCGTGAAGGACTGTTTCATACCTTTCCTCCTAATACAAACCCTCACCATTGCCAAATTCGTTGATACCATTCGTCCTCTCTCAGAGGGATCACCTCTTCTCCATCTGGTTGAGCCGGGAGACCTCATTTTGACTGTAGATGGTGTCGACTGCCGTTCAAAGGATGCGGTTGCTCTTGCAAAATGGATTAGCACCAAACCACAAAAGCCAGAGCAAGTGCTAACCCTCATGGGTAGTCACAATCACCCCGAGACCACTGAGAATAATGATGACGGTGACATGTCTGTTTGAGAATGTGTCATGTTTGGGTAGAGACATTCTATACAGTAGATTTCTGGATTTCTGTTCATAAAACTTAGTTCGAAGTTGATACATATCCAATATGTCTTAGAAAACAAAATCCAGGCTGATTCAACCCTAGTTAATCCTTCTCCAGATAAAGAGAGTATCTGTGGAAGTGTTGCCACGCATAATTCTAAGATCACCATCCAAATAAGACAGAACCAAAAGATTCATAGGACCCAAACTTTTCCAGTGATCTGCCTTATCACTTCGTGGCCCATACGAAACCTTATCTGGGGTAACAGATAAGACATTGGACGGTTTTCCAGTGAAAAGAGATACCTCTGTCCTCAATTCCCAATCCCCAGTGATTTTGACATCATATGACTTGCCTCCCAATTTTCCAACTACTTGTTCTGTGTACTCAACATCAGAGAGATACTTGGTAGCCGACAGCTGTTGCTGTAAACCCCCGAATCTTGTTAAACCACCAGCCAATCCACTCAACCCCTCGTTGTACTTCATAGTCGAGGAGCTTGAATAGATCAATTCCCACGACCCCACCAATTCTTGCTTGTCCACAGCTCCACTACCAGTTGCACTCAGTGCTACTACTTGATTGTAAGGCTCCCTTTCCAACTCACTCACAATTTCAAGCACACGCTCTTGCTCCAATTCAGAGCAGTCTAAGCCACACAGTTGCATGCCTTCCTCCTCAGCGAGCTTTGAAATATCTTCAATATACTCAAGCAATTCTTCCTTTAGCTCCTTCTGATTTGGCTGATTGACTACAGCCTCTTCATCTTCAAACAAATTATCAATTGCATCATACAAAGAACAGAATCCATCTTCGTCCAACATGTCCTTTGTTCCTGGCGCCTTTGTTGCTCCATCATATAGAGTGTTCAATTCATCAACGGTGATATCACCTTCTTTCAACATATCATTCAGCTCTCCCCACCTTTGCAATTCTTCTTTCCCAACAAGATAGTTTTCGTTGGCAAGTTGAGAGAATAAGACTCCAGGAGGAAGATCTTCTTCAGTGATTATTGGCAGTGGTGCTACTGTTGCTTGTGCGGGTACCTCATCAACGTCTTCATCACCAACCTCCTCTGATTCTTCATCATCCTCCATCTCTTCATCGTCAAACTCAAATAGCTCATCCAATGCATTGTTGAACTTGATAAACCCCTGCAAGTCCATCTCACCATCCGTTCCCTTGACACCCAATGATTCTTCCCAAAGTTTCATACACTCATCTTCCCCTAAGGTCCCCTCCTCCTCAATCAAGGCTGTGATTTCTCCCCATTGCCTCAGTTGTGAAAAGGTAATGCTTTCACTGTCTTTGCTAAGAGTCGCAAAAGTTTGTGTTAATTCTTCATCCTCATCCTCCTCGCTGGTCAAAGAAGCCTCCCCTGTGGAATCTTCTGTGCTTTCATCTGTAGTGCCCTCAGTATCACTAATTTCAACGCTGGCTTCATCATCATCGTCTTCAAACAAGTCATCAATATCCCTGTAGACTTGAATGAAGCTATCCACATCAATCTTGTCCACAGACAACTCCTCTCCTGGATTTACCACTTGAGGAAATTTAGGAGCTGCTGCCCATAATTCATCAAGTTCTGAGGAGAGAAGGTCACCTTGTTTCTATAGAAAGGAATTAAGAGAAAAGGTATTGAGCATGTAGAGTTGAAACAAAAACTTGGACATATCAACCACGTGCAATTGCGCAACCTACCAACATATCCTTGATCGCTGGAACATTTCTTAGTTCCTCTTCTGTCATCAGACCCTCACCATTACAATGCTTGGAAAATAACGATTGCAATGCCTCTCCATCTGATGCAGGTGGATATTCTACCGTACCGGCCATGAAGAGGGGACTACTTGCTGCATGCTGCCGCTGGAGCAATTTTCCTGCAATAAAAGGCACAGATGGGGAGCTCCTAAGTCCACAGTGAGGTGATGATACTGCAGACTTTTTCACCGAAGAGCAAGTCGACCTGGTTGTGGTGGTATCAGCGGTCACGGCGACGGCCGTTCTTCCGAGGCTGCCCGCAGGCGGCGAAAAGGATTGGACATAAGCTATGATGCAACTAACGAATACGAGCAACCCCAGAGGAGTTGATTTGATGCTTTTAAGGACCATGTTATCAACTTGTACTCGGGCCAATGACTCTTCAACTCCTCTCCAACGTTGCCTCTTTTGCCTTGCTTTGATTGCTGGGCGTTGCTGGTGCTGGTTGCTGCAGGTTGCTGAGTGCTGAGTGCTGAGTGCTGAGTTGCTGCTGCTTGCTTTGGATTTGGATTTGGATTTGGCATTTGGCATTATTGGCAGTGATTTTCATTCCGCGGACCCGCGGAGCGAGGTCGGCGGCGGCCCAAATCTTTATTTTATTGAAGTTATGCCACGTGGAACACTGCGAAGAAAAGGGGGGGAGATAGAGGGGAGATACCATACGAAGCTATCCAGCCCGCCAAGTTCAAGTCCAAGGTCCAAGCGACATAAAGAAACATCAAAACTTTCTCTCAACTCATTGAACTCATAACTCATCTCGCTCTCGGCTCGTCTCCCACTTCTCCTATCTTTGGGCCGCAGCATTGCATCTCGTGCCGCCATTGTCGCCATTACCATCGACACAGCACACACACTCGCTT
>JALLOX010002566.1:0-11987 GCA_036939695.1 Thalassiosira ordinaria
GACAAAACTTGCAAATAGCGCAGAGCTCATACTTGTAATACTTGCCGTTTTGCAAAATGAGTAACATGATAAATAGTTTAGTCCACTATCATACAGCAATTGTATCATCATAAATAATATCGCAATGTCATACTCTTTAATGAATCTTTTGTCTGAAGAGATATCGTCCATCTTCGCAACTTGCCTTGATCATGTTGCATAAGTCCAATTGGTAAAACTTCGACATAGGCATCAATCACGCATCCAACGCGTCTCAAAGATTGCTGTTGCATACCCCGCAAGTTGGTTGTTGAGATATTATGTACACTATCGGTGCATGCAGTTCATAGCAACAAAAACCATACCCTGCCAGCAAACATGTTTCATGTCTCACCACCCAAGGCTTAAAAAATTGTTTATCTCGCGGGCACCGCTTTCGATGCGCCTTGTTTCCATGCCTCATTGTTTTAGTGATGTGTATTGTTGATGTATGACACATGTCATATCTAATCATTGTTGAATGGTTGCTCGTGGTTACCTATTCGCCAGTAGGAAGTAGGTGTTTCCTCCCCCCGTAGTTGGTTGTTGAAAGTAATTAATATTGATATTTGTTTCGCTGCTGCACCGCAAATAATCCTTCAAGATAAGAAACAAGATGAGTCGTACATTCCCCAAGCCTCACTCATTTATTGTGGTGTTGTCTTGTTGCACCATCACCACTGCTGTCATCGGTACTATTCCTATCCGGTCGTGGAAGATAAAAAGATATTGTTTTTGCTGTTGCAGTAGAGGTATCATTCTGCTGATATTGTAGAGAATTGGTACAATATCCATGTGAAATCCAGGATGCCCGTTTGAAGAACTTTGTAACCCCAAATTCAACCAAACCTCTTCTTTCGTGCAGCCAAGGTATAACTATGGTCAACAAGAGAACCACTGCAAGCAAAAATCAGCGCATAGACAACTTGTTCCCAACTAGGCATCAAATCAGCAGCCTTCTTACATTCCAGAGCACAAATAGTACCCCATGAGCATTGCCACGCAAACCCTGCCACCCTGGCCAATCAATTCACAAAGCCACCAAGGATAGTGCGTTGTGACAAATTCATGCATAGACAAACATTACACAGCACACACACATTAGAGTCTGCGCGAGACAAGGTATAAGAAATGAGAGAATAAAAATTGATATTCCAGAGAGACGTGTGGCTTAAAGACTGTTTATCTCACCTGAGCAACTCCCACGAGAAGATTTCTATATCAAATAGAGAAGCAGATTTGTTTTACATCAAACAAGTGAGACAGAGTGAAGTCTCCTTTCTCTCAAGCCAGTCCATAATGAGAGGTTATACAGGGTTATACAGCATATAGAAGCATACACCATCATCTGCGTGAGGTGTCAGAATAAGAGAAGAAAACTTAGACATTGTAGAGAGATATCAAGAAACACGTCTAACAAGTGAAAAGTAACTCACCAGAGCAACTGCAGCTGCGTACATATGAGACGATATGCCATCCATTCCATCATAATATCTAGGTGACTCCAGATGATTATGATGCATGTATCTGGCAAGATTGTTGTGTGATGCATGCCTTTTGGTAGTGGTGCTGCACAAACCATATGGTACCCTGCTAACAAACATGTTTCACAGCAATGAATTACATNATTCGTAGGAGAAGGATAGATGGTAAAGGAAAAGTGTTACCATGGTTACGCCGTGGTAACACGGGACTAACTAACATACTATCCTGTCACCCCCCCACAATTCAATATCCAGATATTGAATTGGAAACGACTACAAATAGTGGATCCCAGCAAGAACAAAGAAAGACATATCTCCCAAAGTATATGTCGACAAAAGGAAAGGTAGACACCACAATTTCCAACTCAGTTGAGATACCAGCTCAATAAATAAATGGTAGACACCACACTTCCAACTAGGTCGAGATACCAGCTCAACGAAAAATAAGGTAGACACCACATAATCCAACACAGTTGAGATACCAGCTCAACAGGAGAAAAGAAATATCCAATGTTTAAAGGGTGCAGTCCAAGACACGTGCCCAGCGGACAAAGAGTTTGGCAGCTGCGGCAGCAGCAGGAAGTTCAGTGATTGGTGTGGGAAGTGGGAGGGAAGGAGCCAAAATGTTGAGATCCTCTTTCTCCGACTGAAGCATACCATGGAGGCGCTTGTAACAGGCGGAGTATTGAGGGGGAACGTGGCCAAGGATGTAGTCCACGTGTCGGTTGAATAGTGTAGGCCCAAGCTGTTTGGTGAAGTTGTCCGACATGTTCAATGAGGTATCCACACGTTCCAGGATGATAAGATCGCGTTCAACCCATTCACAAATGACATGGTACTTGACGTCCATGTGACGGGTGCGAGGGGTGGGCTTTTGCGCATTAGCCATGGCTGTGGCGGCATCGTTGTCTTCATAGAGAATGGAGGCAGCCTCCTGAGGAACTCCGAGGTCCCACATAATACTGCGGATGTAGAGGAGCATCTTTCCAAAGTCTGACGCACCCATGAACTCCGCTTCCGTTGAAGATTGTGCTACAGTTGGTTGAAGCTTAGATTTGTAGCCAACGGTGCCTCCCGCAAGTCGAGCGCATGCACCAGTGAAGGAGCGACGGGTCTTGGGACAACTTGCCCAATCAGAATCGGCAAACCCATGGAGAAATAAGGGGTCATGGTTGGGCCGTCCGTCAAGAAGAAGATCGTGGACTTTACTGTTGATCTTAGGAGGGTCAACCACAGGAAGGTTTTCATTCGGTGTAGGTCTCCAGTAGTAGAGCCCATCATCTTTGGTGAGATAGAGGTATTTGAGGAGATGACGTACCGCATGGTAGTGTATTTCTGTGGGCTTGGAGCTCGCCTGGGCACATTTGACCACCGCATAGGAAAGATCAGGGCGACATGTAACCATAGCGTAGATAAGCTCACCAATGCCATTTCTGTACCCAAAACCCATTTGTTTCTTGAGCTGTTCCTGCACTTCCGGATCGGGGTCGCCTTCAGCACTCATAAACGCTCGTTGGAATGACTGACGATTCGGAAGTGGAGTAGGTCGGGTAACGGGAACATCAAAATTCTTCATCCAAGAGAGGAGGTGTTTCTCAGAGATCTTGTCAATATAAGTTTCACAACATACTTTGATGTAGTCTCGAGTTTGTAAGACATCCATACCATTGAACATATCAACGAGACCTAAACGTTTCAAGGGGATAGTCAACATGTCATCAATCATATCGAAGAGAATGTTGCAAATCCGTTCCGATGGAGCCGCAACTGCGAAATCATCAACCTGCCTTTTCAACAGCACACGTTCTCCATCGATCAGTCCTGAATATAGACATGGCTCGTGTGTAGTCGGGGTAAGACCACATTTACGAATGATAGCATCAGCGTGTTTCTCCCATAAACGTGGTGCCTCTGGATGACCTTGCATAGCCGCAAGAACCGGAATAACGTGGCCCATGGGGATATCAGTACCCTTGCGAGCCTTCCACCATTCACGAAAGGCTTTATCTGGTCGAATGTAGAAACCCTGTTTAGGTGGGGGAGCTTCGCCAAACGCATTGGATACATCCGCACCATAGACAACTAGATTCTCAGCTGCACTAATTGCATAGAAAAGTCTCGAGCTAGTCTGATCGACGCAATTGGCATATGTGTAGTCGAGGACACGAACTTGACCGGATCTGGTAGAGCCATCACAAGTGCATCGGGCCTTCTTCCGCTTGTCAACTTCTTTGATGACATAGGTCCACACCAAGTTAAACACTGCCTCATCAGAGTCCACTGCCTGTGGGTCGCCAAACATGCCTTGTAGCATATACTGGTCAAGCTGTTTCCATTCAGAATCCCGCCAATCTGTCCAATCAGGGGCTTTAAGCAGTTTACCACGAGTGAGCTTCTGAGCTTTGGTGATGTAGTGTAGGACCTCACCGTCCCACTTCTGTTTAATCATGTTGACCTTATCCACTGGGAGATCGGGAGGGGCAAAATCACTGAACAGCAGGCGTGGATTGAGTTGATCAATGTTGACCTGTGGAATACCTTCATTGGTGAGGCCATGTTTGATTTCTGGGTGCGAAAAAAGGAGTCGGCATGCTGATGAATTAGAACGGGTAGCCGCTTCAAATGCATTGCGAACATCTGCTATAGTCGTCATTTCTGTCCCATCAACAGAGATAAGCCAAGCACCTTTGAGGCGTGATCGCCAACGTGGGATTTTGGCACAGGGGGAACTCGGTGTAATCGTTTGTAGGATGAGTCGGCCATTGACAGTAGTGAATTTCATGCCTCCCGTTGGGTGAGTACTGGGACTATATCGTCGAATGTTGACTTCCTCTTCAAAAGCGTCATTGTATGGGTGCGGAGAGATGTAAATCTGTTCAATGTCCCGACGTGCAATGCCAAACTCAGTGACAGCATCTTGGCTCTTCCTATCCGAGGCAAGTTTGGTACCCTTGTATGGATCACCACGATTGACTTTGGCAGCCGCTGCCGCGAGAATGGAGGGTGGTAGAGCGGTGAGCCGTAGTGGTAGATGGAGCTGCCGTGAAGCTGGTGGGGCCGCAGGCAGTTTCTTCCGCAGATCCGGAGGTGGTGGATAGCTTGCTACAGGGGTAGGACTGATTTCATTGGCAGGAGCTAAGTCCTGTTCATCCACCAGGCCCAGATCGTATAAGAGCTGTGCAGCCGGAGGGCGAAGAGGTTGAAGGTACCAAGCCTCGTCAAAGACGGCATGATGACTTGTCTTGACCAGACCAGAATCGACATCAATGTAGCGAATATTTTGATCAGTGGCAGTATATCCGATAAACACACCAGTAAAATCATGTCGATCCAACTTAGCCCGACGTTTACCGGTACGCTTGACACAAACTCGAGAACCAAAAGTTTTCAGATATTTCAAATCAGGTTTCCGTCCGTACCATAGTTCGAATGGAGTTCTCATGGTTGTTCGATGGACTCGACGGTTGTGGAGATAGACAGCATGTACCAGTGCCGCTGACCAATATTCAGCGGTGAGGCCAGCACCAAAGAGCAGTGCTCGAGCAGTAACAGCAAAAGTGTCATTCCAACGTTCAGCACCACCATTTTGAGAGGGGCTGTCAGCACCAGTAGGCTCAACTTTGTAATGGTGGCGTTGTAGCATCACAGTACGAAATTCTTCAGATCGTGCGAGTTCTCCTCCTTGGTCGCATCGTATGACTCCTCCCTCAATAAGACCGTTGACGTGGAGAAATTCCGAGGCAATATCAATAGGTGGCTCCTTGGACTTCCGCAGAAAAACCCAAGCATGTCGGGAAGCTTCGTCTAACACCAGCAAATAGGAAGAGTAGCCATCAAAGGACGTCACCACTCTATCATTCTTTGTTGTCGGTCGTGTGTAGTCAAGTTGTGAAGCACGGAGGAATCCAAAATCCATGAAGAAACGTTGTCCTTTAAAACGAGCCTTTTCAGGGTTCCGACCAGCCGCCTGTTTCCGTATACGAGCTCGCTCCTTGTGGTCAATAAACCGGAGGGGGTGGTAATCAAATTGATTTGGTAAACCCGTGGCGTGAGATGGAATGACATCTAGTTGCCACTCGCCGCAGAAGCCAAGGCGGGCTGCCCATAATTCAGCCTCCAGTTGTTGAGCTGGACCAGTCGGGCGACGCTTAATCCGAGACCGCTTAGGGGCCGGGAGGGTGTCTTCCCGTGGAGCATCAGGGGCGGATTGAGTATGCATCTTCAGGTCATGTAGCACGTCTTCCAAGTTCCCTGTCATCCGGTTTGACACTGGGGTAACGTCCTGTATGCTATCATCAGAGATCGAACTATCATCAACCTCATCGTCATGTAGCGTGAACACATTAGGTGTGCGAATAGGGTTCGAATCCGGGAGGAACATGCCAGTGTCGCAGTAGTAGAGGCCGTTACGTTTGTATAAAGGAAGTTCCAACATGACCGTGTCTTGCTTATCATAGAAGCACAGTCTCCCTGGTAGATTACCCTTCTTACCCTCTTGTGTCCATTTGACCAGTTTGGGACAGCTATTCATGAGAGCCTCAGGGGAGCCTATTGTCTCAGACGCATGCGCATTAACTAACACAGGTTGGTAGTGAATGGTGTTGTCGGAGAAGGTCATAGGTAGGTAGCCCTTATGAGAACAAGCGGGGACTGGTTGGCCTTCAACGGCGACTCCAAGCTCAACCGGATCAATTTCCACCACATCAACTAGAACATCGGGGTTGTTAGTGACCCAAACATTGGAGCCACTATCGGTTAGGACTTTGTCAGAATCTGAGGGCGTACTTCGCTTCGTTCCAACCATACGACACAATGCACGAATGGGGACAATGGTATCGTTGCAAAATTCCTCCATCAGGTCTCGAAAAGGGTTGAGTTTGTCCAAAACATCATCATGGCACGGGACGGAGTTCCTTATTGCTGCTTCGGCTTCCTCCTCTAGTTCCGCTCGTAGAACCCATGGTGGTTTCTCGAAAGTGAGTTCCGGAAAGTCTCTGACATCTGTGGGTGAAAGTGGCCGGTCCGGGTCGCAAAGTGATCCAGGAGGGATGTCAGGGTTAGTAATCCTAGCATCATCAATCTTTTGAAAAAGGGACATAGTAGCATCAATGACACCCGAGTGTGAAGCACCAGTCGCCCAGCGCAGTGCCGGGGAATCACTGTATGGTTCATCCGATTGCAAGAACTGGACCAAGGCGGGTGGGGGTGGGGCCAAATATTCATCTAATTCTGATTCTGCGGAAGAGATGGAGGCATCTGTAGGCTGGAGAGGCATCATCGGAATGCTGTCTTCTGCCGAAGAGATGGAGCCAGTGTCATCCGCATCGCTGTCATCTGAAGAGGAGACGGATATCTCATCACCACATCGTAATCGTGGGAGACTATCCTCAGTGGACGACATGGAGAGATCATCCATTGCCTCACTATCGTCGGAAGAAGTGTTAGAACTGTCCTCGCCAAGTAGGAAATCAGGGCAAGAATCATCGCTCTCAGAGGAATCACTATCATAGTCGCATTCATCATCCTTGTCCATAAGGGGTGGACACAAGGAGTCATTATCACCGGAACGGAGCTGAAATTGGAGTAAAGTTGACGGGGCACTGTTGCTGTCAAATTCAATGTAGGTATTGTGATTTAAGCCAAAACGAAGATGTTTCCTATTAGGCCTCAGACACGTAGGTTGTGTTGAGGCGGGCAGGAAAGGTGGCGGTTCCGGTGGTGGGCGACAGCGATGATCATCTGGGCCTACCAGGCAAGAGGGACCCTGGGCGGAGTTAACTGTTGTCTGGGTAGAGGGAGAATCAAGCCGTAGCTGAAAGCAAGTAGGGGCATTGTCGAGGGATGGGGACGTGAGGAATGGATGGGATGGAAACGCCACAGGAATGCGTGCGTGTGGGGGAACTGGCTCACCAGCGCCCCGTGGCAGTCATTCCTGGCTTGCAAGGGAACCCTCCGGATGGAAAAAGTCCCAGTCAAGCTCACGGTCAACTTGTTCCTCCGAAAGACCTGTCAATTCACAGTAACGTGCGTGCACATCGCGCGGTGACCGAGTTTCGCCACGACCATCCAGCCAACGTTTGTTCCTTGTCATCCAACGTTCAATAGCCTCCTTTTCCGTAGCAGCATTTTTATCATCTCCCTGGAATGCTCTGATACATGCCATAATTCCCAACATATCACAACGAGAGGCTGGATGACCATATTTTTGACAAGCATCACAAGCGCCCTGGTAACGAGGGCGGCGTGTAGAAGGGTCACGGAGTCTCCTATCAGATTGATCAACACTAGGTTCACTGCGTTCCGTCTTTCGTGGTGGGTGGTCACCAACACTGGTCCGATGACATGCCGGGCTAAAACCTTGGACATGTACCGTCCCATCAGCAGCGACCGCAGGGGCAACGTGTGGGTTGTATTCAGCCTGGGGCGGCATGGGAGAAAGATGGGTGGCAATAGGTGGTGGCGGAGATCCATACCCGTATTCGTGGCGAGGGGTGAACTCCAAAGTAGGAGGGACATAGTGGCGCTGTGGTGAAGGATACTGATTAGCAGGGTAAGGTGAATGGACTGCAGGAGTATGGCGAGGGGTATATGGTGAGGCAGTGCCAGGTTGATTATTTGGTGAGTGTGAGGCAAATTTGTTCACACGACCACCCTCCAGCTGAAAGTCCTCCATAATCCCAGTGTTCTCCTCATCAAGTGCTGTAGCCAAACCATCAATACGGAGGTGATCGGGGAGGAGCATCAGGCCATCTTCCCCAAACTCATCCTCACCACGTTCGAATGTGTAGCTCCGGACCTGACCAATGAAATTGGCAGAAAGCTTCCGGTAACTGCCCTTAAGACCTCTCAAAAACAAAAGACTCCGTTGACGGTCGGTGTATTGACGACTCCAATGACGTGCCAGATCACAGTGCATCGAGACACGTTTTCCAAAACGAAAGACATCATCGTCTGGAGGCCATTCTGGCCAATCCGGACGTTGGCCCTCCTCGTCAAAGGCTGGGACAAATCGTTTTTGAAGAATATAGAGGAGGTCATATCCATTGGGTGACGCTTGATTCGCGATCTTGCTGACCTGAGTGGCAATGTAGGGATTGTTTCTCGGAAGGATACGTTGAAGGATCATCATCAAGGCGGAACCCATACGTTTATATTTCTTGAGACCCAGGCCACAGATGGCGAGACCATGGGCCTTGTACTTCAGCACCGTGGCCTCAAAAGGCATCAGGCCCACATTAAACAGGATGGCATTAAGTCGGAGAGACTTGTAGAAGTCCATCCAGCCCTCTGGGGTGAAGTCCGAGAAGTCATCCCAAGCAGTATGTTTGAGAGCCTCATTGGTGTTGGGTCCACTGTACCGATGGTTGCTATTGCTGTCGTCGGAGTCATCGCGTCGCGAAGATACGGACCAAGAGTTGATAATCCGATCATGATAGTCCAAGACCTGGTCACAAAATTCCAGTGGGACCTCGAGGCCCACAACATCCTCCTCAAAGAGCTTGCGAAGACCCTCCACTGAGTTCATCGTGCCACCGCCATGCCATAGTTGGATATCCCGGGTGGTACCCCGCAGGTACTGTGAAGAATGACGAGGGCTGCCACCGGATGAGAGGGATGATCGACTTGGGGAAGGAGGTGGGCGATGGACTCTGGCATAGGTAACACCATCAATCACCACCGTCTCCGAAGCAGAATGTCCCTGACCATTGGCGGAAGCAGACGGTCCCCCACCACTGGTAGTTGGATGAGATTGTGCAGACCCAAACTCAAAAGCAACACCACGCCTGTTACGGTGGCGGGCAGGATCGCCACGATTATTCCGCTCGTACCAGTGTTGGAAGTCGCCACGAGCATTGGAACGAGGATCAGTGTCATCGTCAGCATCGTAGTGGGAGCCACCAGAGGACTGGGTGCCGCCATTCCTGCGGTCACCATCGGTTTCATGCTCGCGGTCGCCATTCCTGCGGTCACCGTCGGTTCCATGCCCGCGGTCGTCGACGAAAGAATTGTCATCGCCATGGTTCCCATGGTCTCCACCGCTGTTGTACGCAAAACCATTCTCACGGTCGCCACGGTCTCTGCCTCTATGCTGTTCACCGCCGCCGCCGGAATACTGGTCGCCGCCGCCGCCAGAAGACTGGTTGCCGCCGCCGCCGCCGCTGAAAGAGGACCGGTCATCAGCGCCTCGGTCCTTGTTGTCGTCGTCGCCTTGGTCGTCATCGTCATGGCGTCGACTATCACTGCCATCAGCTGTACCGTCATGGCGTCTAGTCCCAGGTGAATTAGGTTGGCGGTTCGCGAAGGCCGACGTCGGGCGGGACGCGGATGAACTTGGTGGTTGCGCCGAACGAGAAGTTTGAGCTTGCGCCGAACGGGAAGCAGATGAACTTGGTGGTTGAGCGGAAGAACTTGGTGGTTGCGCCGAACGAGAAGTTGGAGCTCGCGTCGAATGGGAAGCGGATGAACTTGGCGGTTGCGCGAAGCCAGAAGTTGGCACTTGCGCAGAACTGGAAGTCATGCGCTCGAAGAGGGAACGTTGTGATTGCGCCAAATGGGAAGTTGAGGCCTGACCGGACCCCAAAGTGGAACCTGTGGGAAAGGATGGTGGGATATCAGTAGGGTCAGTTTTATCACTACCTAGACGCCGTCCGTCCCGATGATCCCCACGTCGAAGCCAATCTTCACGTGCCACCTGGTCCAAGATCTCATCTTCATCGTCAAGCCAATCAGGATCACTGTCAACCTGATCTCGGATCTCCGCTAACCGTTGAGCATCCGAGTTGGATGGAGATGAGCCGACGTACGAGGAATCATCCCGTGCTCTCACATCTGGCGGCTCAACATCACCGCGGCCAGGGAGGCCTCCGGGCCAAACAGGTCCACGACGAGTGGAATCCCGGGTAGTAGTGGTAGTGCCTTCAGCCGTTGTAGCCGCTGCAATCAACTGTCGAATGGTACCCTCCGTAGGGACCTTGGCCAAAACTTGTTCCAGCTCCTGTTGTTTGGCAGTAACCGAAGCAAGAGCAGTGGTGATGCGTCGATCAGCAGAATCGAGTCTGGTATCCACCTTTTGTTGCATTTCTTTGACACTCGCCGCAATGGCTGCCTTTTCCTCGTCAACCCGTCGTTGGGCATCAAGAGCTTCAACATTCCCCCGAGCAATAACTTCGTCCAAAGTCCTGGTGCGCCGTTTGAGCTGAAATTCCACCTCCCCTTGAACGTGGGTGGTAAGCTTGGCAGTGGCAGCTGCCATCAAATCTGAACGCTTTGCCCATTCACGAAAAAGCATACGTTGTTGGCGAAGGAAAGGGTCGGAGCCAACAGCGGCATCAGTCCAAATTTCATCGACGGTGCCTTCCAAGTCAAGATTATCCGTGGTGTACAGTGGGCCGGGGTTACGCAGGGCGGGAGAAGTCCGAGCTGGGGTATCCCCAGGGTTGTGGCCAAAGTCCACCTCCTCTAGTGGAATATCCTGACTGTCATCCTGTGGAAGCTGGAGGAGTGATTGGGCCATCTGGGCATTGAGGGTAGAGGCAGCAGCAGCCCGTTCCCCAGGCGAGAGGATCTCAAGGTCTCTGGCCGAGAGAAGGTCCGGCTGGGTATCCCCACCATGTGGAAACTCGTCCCCCCCAGTATTCGAGGCCCCCCCACGAATGGGAGTGGTATCATCAGTATGAGGAGCAGTGGCAGGCCTGGCTGAGGCAGGATCCCCAGAGTTGGGAGCCACCTGGCCACCGTGGTCATGGAAATCCCCCCCAGGAGGCAAAGTAGACTGATCATCTGGGCGGGAAACAGAGCCGTCCCCCCCATGCTCCGAACGAGCCACAGCTGAGATCGAGCCACCCGTCGTGCTCGAAGCATCGTCCAAAGTGGCGAATTGGTTGGTATGGCCATGGACGGAATGAGCTGGAGCTGGTGATGGGGCACCAGCACGAAAGGTATGACGACCCGTGGCTGTGGACCACGATGCAGCAGCCGATTCCGGTGGGCGAGGATGATCAGCAATGGTCTGCGCCGCCGGCGTGGATTGACGAGCAGCGGACTGCCGCTCGATGCCATTGGCGCGGCCACGGGTGCCCTCGTTGACATGGGCAGGGCCCATCAGCACGCCAGTTGGATTGCGTCGTGTGTTGGCTCTCGCCGACGCTGCACCACCGTTTCCTCCGGAAATATCGCGTCCTGCGGACGCTACACGACGATTGCCAGGCGGAAATTGATAGCCGCCGTGGTCTCCTCCTCGGTTCGTCTCGTTGGTGGACATGATGAGTCCAATACGAATCCTCTGCGAAAATGAATTGATGTTAATGAAAATGGTGGTCGTAGGCCACCGTTCGAAAGGGCGCCAGCGTGCGAACGCTGGCAGACGTAGTAGAAGCGCCGCCAAACGCTACTAGGGTGTTATTTTGGCGGAATAAGCAGGGCTCATTGCCTTACATCGCCTCCTGCCTCCTAGACGTATATTCGTAGGAGAAGGATAGATGGTAA
>JALLOX010002582.1:0-12739 GCA_036939695.1 Thalassiosira ordinaria
AAAACCACTGCCTAAAAGTCCATAGGCTAGTGGTAGGCATTTTTCTTTGCTACTTTGTCACGTCACACAGTACCCCCATATTTAGACTGCACCAAGAAAGATTTTTCCTGCCATGAGCTTTGACTCACTAGATCAACCACACTTACTCAAGTTTCATAGTAGGATAGTAAGTTCTGGTGACACTATCTTCGGATCAGTTCTTTCTTTCCATGTTAGTATTCTTCCTTCTCGATAGATTGTCAGATAGGCTGTATTGATCGATGGAAGAAAGCATCCACTTCTGACAAGAAGGCTCAATTAACCATGACGCAAGTCAAGATAGCCTCGATGCAAGTCAAGTAGCATGCTCCATCGCTGAGTCTTGTTTGCACTCCAAGAATAAAACTAAACCAGCAAATATTGGATTTGATACCAGAAGCATGCTCAAGCTGTTTGACTTTGACTGTGCCGCTGTTATCAGTAAGAGTAGAAAATCCAAACTCCCAGCACGTCAAAAGCTGGAATACATGTGATACATTGACCAGAAAAGCACCGAGGTATGAAAGTAGATTGCCGAACTGTATGTAGATGCTACATCTATGCATACACTGGTCGCTTGAAGATTGAAAGATTTTCCTTTTGATGAGGATGACTTGGAGCAAGGGACCGACATTAGAAAAATCCAAGACACGATGTTGGGGGGGGGTAACGAGGTTCTCTGAGGATAAAATGGATTTTTAAATGAGTGAAAAGGGAAAATTTACCTCCCTATTTTCATCATTCCTCCAACATTTGAACTCCCTGTCGTCCGTTTTTCGTAGGTAGACATGACAAATGGGAACCAATATTGTTTGTGGCGGGGAAGGAAATGGAAATGGGTGGCAAGACCAGCTTTTTTTATGAGGTCACGAGGGTCTGGACATTCATACGGGATTTTTTATTGGGGGGTTACGAGGTTTGTGATGCGACCAAATATTCTCCAACATCGTGTCAGAAATTTTTTTAATGTCGGTCGGTCCCTTGCTTGGAGATAAAAATTATTTCAATGTGTTATTTGGTGTACGCTTGATGGGAACAGGCAGGGAAATGATCCATGCAAACACAGGTTTACATTCTCAAGCCCATATCAGATAGGAAGGATGTTGATTTCTTAACTGTTGGTTGGGGTAACAAAGTTAACAAGTTTACGATGCTTGATTTTGCTCAAGTAGATAACCTGTGCTGCTTT
Source organism: Thalassiosira ordinaria (assembly GCA_036939695.1). NCBI lineage: Eukaryota > Bacillariophyta > Thalassiosirophyceae > Thalassiosirales > Thalassiosiraceae > Thalassiosira > Thalassiosira ordinaria. The sequence continues at coordinate 1,208 of JALLOX010002582.1, forward strand.
TCCATGATGTGTACTCTATCTGAATCGAATCGATTGTTGAGCCGGGCTCTGGTGATCATGTTTCATTCTCCAGGCGAAACGCAAAGTACTACCCATCATCCTCAGCTCATTGGCATACCTCGGCATTGATCCAGATGATTTGTTCAACAATTGAACTGCTGCATGTCGTCAAGGTCGTCAAGGTAGTGGCATACAGCCAAGAAATATTTTCGGCCAAGCGTTTCTTGATCAATAATAGAGTGAATGAATGAAGGCTTTCAATGGTACCATAACAATTTCTCACTCTCTAATTTGGCGTGCGTTGGCGTAAAACTGCAGTGGTGCGCAATGATTCCCTTTAAATAGGCCTACGCAAAAAGATACTTATGAATATAATTATGACTCACACAGAATATTTTTAGAGATCTTCTACCTATACCATAATTAATAATTCTGAAATATTGTAAAGTACAAAAGAAGTATTGAAGTAGAACTAATATCAGGGGCATGCCCACACACGACTCTAGCGAGATGACCTTTGAGAGTTGATAGGAATCAATATTGTACCGATCAACGGAGGAACTGCTAGGATTTGAATTCAACTTCCCCCCAACAACCGCAATCAATTGTCTCACTTCCACCTTGTTTCTCCATAATATCAGCATACTCAGATGCACAGAGCGCGGCTTACCTCCGAGCAGCATTCACTTCAGGTACACTTGGTGATCACTTATCACTTACTCAGTTGTGCTCCACACTCTACACCAGCACTGTCATTAATAAACGGACCACTATTTGCAGCGAGGTCAGCACCGTTTGATGCATTTCTACAAATAAAAAAGACTAATCAATCACCATGAAGGGCGGGGAGAAGAAGAATAAAAAGCATCAAGCTGTAAAGAGGGCTAGCAACAGCAACAAGCACAACGGCGATGTCAGTGGCAGCTGTTGGCAGGGTTGTTGTATGGATCAGGGCTGTCTGGAGGTATTGGGATTAATATTAAACAAACCACAATTGGCCAACGGTGACGAATCAACAATTTCAACTAACGAGGTAAGTTCGCGTAATGTCATGCGTGAATCAATTATCATTTGCTTTCCTTCCTTCACGTTTGATTCATTTAACGTTTAACATTACTTTCGCAGAGCCAGGGCCCGGAAGGTGTTGGTAGATCTGTCTCGTTCGACCACCACAACAAGGCTGTAGTGTCTTTCGAACCTACCGTCAGTATACTGAAGAATCCCATTTCATTAGAAGAACAAGAACGATCTCAAAAATCAGGAAGATCCTCCAAGTCAGGACTGCGGTCTGGACGATCCTCGAGGTCAGGATGGACTGGACGATCCTCACGTGGCTCACGTGCTTCGAACATGATGCGTGCAAAGTTATCCAAGATTAAGCATAAAATTCCTAGAAGGACAAAGAAGAGAAAGGACGACGCCGCAGCACATTCATCACCATTTAAAGATGTCACTATTTCGACAAGATTGAAGCCTGCTGTTGCTGATTTACATTCTAATGTCTTAGATGTAACAGATGGTCATCCCGAAAAAGTGGAAGCCAAAGGCAATAATACAGAGGAGGAGACACGTCAAGAGGATACATCTGTTGACTACTCCATCAGTAGAGATGATGAGATTAACAGAGAAGGTGGTATTTCTGACTTAACTTCATTTGAAACCGATTTTGCTAATCACCGCAAGGATGAAATCAAATCTGACAAACCAGAAGATAATGCTGCAACAACTCAAAAGGATGCAACAAAAGAAACACCACCATCAAAGGCTCCACCTTCTTTCATGGCAGGTTGGCTGGGATTCTCTCCAGTGGAACAGCAACCACATTCGGCCGACTTACACCACGACAATAATGAATCATCAATGAATGCAAAGAATGGCAGATTTGAAAAAGAAACCGGAGAAGTACAGGGAGATGATACTAATGCAGCATATGACATGAACAATCACTCAAAACTATCACCAGCATCAGGTGCTTCTCCAAGGGATGATCGTCCTCTTGCTAGTCAGCTAGGATTCGGAGGAACAGGAACTTATCCACCACGCAATCATGAAGGTGAATCCGTTGAACAAGATATTGTTGAGTTTGTTCAAAAAGAATCATCATATCATGCTGGTGATTATCATCATGATAATTCTAGAATGGTAGTAGCAGTAGGAGGTGATGATTATACATCAATCGTGTCCGCATCTTCCAGTATTAGTATTAGTATGAACTCCGCTGCCACTGTTGCAGATGGAGGTAACAAGAAACGAAGAAAATCAACCATGAAAAAACTTTGCTTTGGTATAGTAATGGCATCGTGTTTGGTTGTTGCTGGTGTGATCGGACGTGGTATTGGGATGAATCGTACTAATCTTACTACTGAGTCGACACTTGATTACATTGATGGTGACGAGGCAGAAGAGAAAGATGAATCACGTCCCAAGCAAGAAGTAGTAGATGACCCTTGTGAGGAGGAAGAGCCAGTTAGGAGGGCTCTTCTCGCAGCAACACACCATGATAAACCAAAAAATATACGCGGCAGTGGTGGTGGGAGGACCTTGATGTCAAAGAACACTCGCAGGATGTTACAAGATGGGGGAGAAGATACTGCAATGTCTACATCAGCCAAAAAGAAATGTGGACACTATTATGGGCAAGACGAATGGGCTGGTGGATGGTGGGGTGACACAACAAACTTTGGATCGGAGAGCAAAAGCGGCAAAGCTGGGAGTAGCAAAGGTGGCAAACGGGCTGAGAGATTTTATACCATTGCCAAAGCTCCAAATTATACTGGCGAATTCAACCCATCTGGCACAGTGGATGTTTCATTTAGCGAAGGTTTGACTACATTTGAAGTCAATGTCAAGGGACTAGATCCAGCGTGCTCTATCAATAATGGAGGCAAAGCGGCCAGCTCAAAAGCTGGAAAAGCCAATAAAGCAAAAGCCAATAAAGCAAATGATAGTAGCACTGGGGGAAGGTGCCTCTGCGGCTACTGTTCCGATTGCAACACTCTCACTGACCTTCAATGCCACGAACAGGATTCGTGTCAATTTGTTGGACATGGATATGACAAACCTCACGTGTTATTTCTTAGGTACGACACATCATTGGCCGCTGCCAACACTGGCGATACAGAGGATGTACCATCATCTATCAATGTATATTTTGGCAAGGCTGATAAGAAACAGCAACAAGGTTCGTCGTGTATGTCCTCAGTCGTGGCAGATACCACTACAGGATTGTTCCGTGTATCGAAACCAGAATCTTGCAATGATGGCAAGGATGGTGTAGGCACGGAAGTTTCGATTGATTACAAATTGGATGATACACCAGATGTATCTATCCATACGTCTTGCTCGGTACCTATTTTTCTTGGTATGGTGATTGAGAACAGTCCATTTGTACTTGACGGCTACTGCTTGGACAGTCACAACAAGACATGTAGCTTTTCAAATCCGAGCTTGGGCGGTAGTCAGTGTGTGGCCAAGCCTGATGACCCCAATCCTACATCTAATCCAAGCCCCCATCCGACTCCCATTACCATTGTGGTGCAGACTCCACTTCCAACTCCATATCCTACTCCTCGTCCAACACCCCTAGTCCGCAATCCAACTATCTCAGATCCAAACCCTGGAGATACGGGTACTATGTTCGATCCTAACTCAAGTCTTACCTCGTACAAGTCGGCAGGGTGCGGTCCGCGTGGACATGATGCAGATGCCGACTTGTCCCAATGCAGTAGACATGGCTATATTATGGTTCAAGAACGCATTGGTGAAGCGCCAGAGATTGTGTCCATCATTGATGGATGTCAGTACTTTTCGTTTCAGGTCTATGAATGCGTATCACCTCCAGCTTACTCATCAACTAATCAAGAGTCAGTTGGGAGTGAGGCTCCAGTTCTGGAAGGGCTTCAACAAAGTCCCCCAAGAGAGTATCTTAGAGTTGGATCAATGGTTGACGGCCCCGCTATTGTATCCACTGAGGCTGATGAGATCTTTTATACTAACTCCTCATGTGCAGTGATACTCACAAATGGGACTTGCAATGAGCCCAGTAGTAATGGACTTGTATTAGGATCAACTGGACAAGTCCAATTTACTGTTGATGATATCTCCCAAGATGGAAAGGAGCTTGATGATAGTATCCTGTTGTTCCACGATAAAGAGGGCACAATTATAGGTTGTGGTGCCATTCAAGAAGAGAAACACGGATATTCCAATCATTGTCTTTGTGGGTATTGCTCTGACTGTGAAGCTAATAGTGTACCAGAATGCAACAAACTTGATTCGTGCATGCTTGGCAATAAGGATGCCAAGCCCTACTCTCTCTACCTCAAACTGAGGGAGGAAGTGGACCAGTCTCTGAGTCAAATCACTGTTTACTTCAAAAAGTCATGCCAAGTCACCGTTAACAAAGACAGCAACGGACTTTTCCATATTGCCAAACCTGCGTACTGTGATCACAAAGATGGCGTTGGCACTGAGGTAGATATTGATTTTCGTGGAGACTCTTCCCCAGATGTTTCCATTCATTCGTCATGTTCTGTGCCCCTTTATGCGGGTATGCTAATTGATGGAAGTCCATTTGCCATTGAAGGATATTGCTTAAGTGAATATAGTGGAAGCTGCACTCATATTGACCAGAACTTGAGTGTCTGTTCTTCTGGGCTCTAGCTAACACAGTGGTATAGGAAGTGACAGCATGAGATTGTGTCTATGCCAAAGTGGTATTGACGTTAAGGTATGAGGCAGGTTTCCTCAGGAGCTGGATAGGTGGATTGTGCAGAGAGATCATTTCTATCAAAGTATAAACTTACAAAGTTGTTTTGTTCTTTTGTCAGCCCATAAAAAATTGCACTGCCAACTTCCAAAAGTTAATTAGCTTTATTGTCATAACTGCTTCGAGTAGAAGCGAAGAAAAGATCCTTGAAGTCTCCCTTGTGATCTGATCCGCGTTTCTGAAACACTGACATACCCACTTCAATCAGACTCCAATGCTACATTCAACCTACACCGAAAATATCTACTCTACATCAAGCTGGTTGATATTCCAAAATTGGTACCATAGATACACTGAAGTCTTTATTTTTATTCCTCAACAAGGATAATATCCACTACTACTACAGAAATGGGTGAATGATATCAGGTCATCTATCTACCTCAGCAGGTGTATCAAACATAAAAAACATAGCGCTGTGGCCTGTGGTTGCCATCAGAGCCATCCTAAGATATTTCCCTTTCATTGCCCCTTCGCACACTATGAGCCATCTCTTCATTCAAAGCAATCATACCCCGCTTCTCAGTAGCTCGTTCAAATTGATTTGTAGCCACCGGTAGCTGTCTTGCCAAACACAACAACCAAAGTGGCAAATATACAGACTGATCTCAACTCAATATCATTTGTCACTTATTGAAGTGTGAGACTTGACAGCGAGACGATGCAATCAAGACGCAATTTGCAGACCTTTCCTCCTACCAAAATCACATTTTTATTTTCAATGTTAAATGTCTGTCACAACAAGATTTCATTTTGTTTTATGGAACAACCAACCAGTGACAGAGACTTTTTTTGGTTCCTACTTTGGCAGTTAATGCCCCCCCCCCTGCGCCGCGAATGGATCCAAAGCGATAGATACAATCAAAATAAAGCATCAACCCCTCCTACTCTTCCACCCAATAGTCAATAGCCACTTACAAGAAATAATTATTGCCACTACTATTGCCGCTAATGAGAAATAATCTATCATGGGAATTAATGGGCTATTAGGGCAGCTGCCATCTCAAACTGTCAATTCATTTCGGAAGCTGACACTGCTGGAGAACAAAAAGAACAAGGCTGATATTGATACGGGAACATTGATCTATGTGTGTGACTTCATCCATAGGGAGGCGTACAATGAAAAAGATTATGTCCCAAGCGTCCGTGGATATCACAAGCTGCTAATAATACTGCGCCGTATCCACCAATGGGATTTTACTTGCAGCTTTGACGGACACCCCCCAACAGAAAAACAGCACGAACATACACGACGCAGAGCAAAGGAGAATTCCATAATCATCGCATCAGAATGTATCTCAATGTGTGTTGAAGTTTGCAAGAGATGTTTCATTCCCTACATTGTTGCACCAGCCGAAGCTGATATGCAGGTATGTCACCAAGATAATTCGGCTATTGCTGTTTGTTGTGACTCAGACGAAATTGCATATGGCAATTCGCTGGTTGTTATTGTTGATAGTTATTTCAAAGAAGAAGCACGGGTTTATGATATGACCATCCCAGTAATAGACGCAATCGCAGAAGAATTACTACTCTACATGCATTTCCATAAATATGAGATTCGTATCCTTCACTCGTGAGCAGCAGCAATGGGATGCAACATATCAGTGCGCTCCTGTGGGATCGCACATGCAGGAAAGGATGCATTTATCTCAGCTGTGAAACGATTTGATTCCAGTGATGCATCCACTCTTGATGTCCATTCTTTTACAGCAGCTCTCCATGAAATGTCTCATAGTCTGGTGTCAAAAATGATTTTTTACTGTTGACGATATAGCGCATGAGATGGAACGAGTATCCAACTGGTTCTCCAGAGATGGAACATACTATGACATCAATGCAATCACTATTCCTGTGTCTGGCAATATGGTAAAAGAAGCTACTGCGCAATCAAAGCAACACAATACAGCAAAAACATATACAATCTATCCAGCCACATAATCTTCTCCACAAGTCAGCAGTTGATGAGGATACATTAACGGGGATATCACTTCCAGAGGGCAGGACTACAGTTGAATCATGAACAGCTGCTGAATTGAAGAAATGCTTTTCACAAGAGGTGGTCAAGTGACTGGGAGAGATGGCAAGGCAATGACTGTACCTGATATGCGCAATATGGTACGAACCTACATGGCCATGGAGGATTCCAATTCAAAACACCGAGTCTCTTATGATAGAAACAAACTTTGCAATGGTATATTTGTCTTTGCCAACATTGACACCAGTGAAAGAAAAACAACTGGACAAATACTGAACAGTCTTGTGCAATGTGATGAGTTTGAACAAAGCCAGCACAGGGACGGAGGGCCAGAGAATGTTGACACTTTTGGTGCTTTAAGGACGATTAACCCTAAATCTGGCCCTACCAAGGGGGAGACCTGAAACTCGTTTGAATCCTGATGTAAGCTCAGGCCACCTGTGCGATCTCATACATGTTGTCAAAAGTGTACCAGGTCCCGTCCTTGATGTCTGTATTGGCATCCCGCCGCCGAATGCGGCCACCGGGACATTTTACGCACTTTAGACAGTTTATGGACGCAAAAAAGAGTTCCCAGAAAGCAAAATTTTTGAAGGTTTGAGCATTTCATAAGTTCGGCAAAGACTTGCTTGAGTAGTGAATTCGGTTCAGTACGCATGCCTGAGAGCTTGATGTTCTTGTCTGCCTCTCTGATTTTGGAGATGAGAGTGCTGAGAAGAAATTCCATCTTAGCTTCCTCCTGGCCGAATATGAGCTTCTAACTCCTAAAAACCATTGAGAATGGTCATTTTCCGTGAGGGCTCCACACGCTGAATCTCCTTAAAACAACAAAATGCACTACTTTTGTTACCATTCTCTGGCCCTCCACCCACAGGTTGTTGAGGATGTCCAGAGGTTGTTCCTTGAGGGAAAGTTCATAGATGATTTTGATACCATAACAGTTGAAGCACCTGAGCTGCAGGAGGATTTTATTCAAAAAATATTCATTCATGTTGGTGAGAATAAATCACAAAAGAACATCTGATCTGTCCTTCATAAAGTGCTTGAGATGAATGAAGTGATCTACCATGCATTTTCTTGGTCTGAGGATAAGAAGTCAATTTATATACTTTCTAAGCAAGTAGCATCTCAGAAGCACGATGAAAAGACACGCAACAAAACTGTTCCTGGTAAGAAGCCAAAACTTTCTGAATACCTAGTGATTGCACACATCCGAGTCAATCCAACAACCCTTGAATCTCATGTGTATACTCTTGGTGAATGTGTATCGATAATGAGGTCATATTGTGCTGCTTGCAAGGCTGGCTGTGGACTTTGCTATCATAGAGCAGGCTTATGCTGGATGCAGCATCTTTTGTAGCTGGGTAGCAGGATGCCGATGTTCACGTATTTCCTCTTCTCTGGTAGCATCTGGCTCCTCGTGGGAACTGGAAAGAGCTCCTTCAGTGCATCACACAGGAAGTTGGCCCATGCATAGACAATGTTATGGACAAGAGTTGGACCCACTCCAAACAAAGACCCAACTTGTCTCATTGAAAGGTTGCATTTCACGTAGAAGTATTAAACCAAATAGTCTGTCTTCCAGTGCAGCTTACGTTTTGGTCCCCGGCAATTGGGGGTGCCTTCATTGTTAGTATTGTCCTCATTTGTAGCATCTTCATTCATTGTCTGCAATATCAATTATGCCGGTGCCAGCATCACTGGTAGATCTCATAATGTCATCATTATCATCTGTATTGTTTTGTCAAGCCTTGCGTAGAGCATCATTGTAGGCTTTCCTCTCAGACACAGATACCGTTGAATATCTGACCATGTTTTCACAGAGACCATCACCTTCATCACATTCTTCTGCAAAGTTGAGAAATTCCAGGAAGGCATCGTTGCATTCAAAGTTGGGGAAGAACGTGAAGTCGTTTATAGATTTTGACAGCATCCTCCCGGGCCTAAGATCATCATATGATAAACATTGATCTTGCCTCTCAACACTATCAATTGTTGCTTGCAATTTTGCATTCTCTTTGAGGGTATTGTTGAGTTTCATATTCACTTCCTTAAGCTCCTCATCCTTTAGTTCAAGTTTTGTATCCTGGCTTTTGATATGTTCCAGTGCACTGTGGTAGGACGCATTCAGGAGGCAAATAGTTTCCTTGAACGCATCAATCTCTCTGAACTCCAGATATTGACTTTTCCTACTTGGGGGACGTGGAGTAGATGTTGGAGTGACAGCAGGTTCTACCTTCTGTGACTTGCTACCCATTGACCTGCAGGGTGTACTTGGCATTGGACTCCCCCCAATAGAGCTATTTGCTGCCTTTTGGGCTGATGAGAGCTCCTTCATCCAAGAAGGAAGAGAATTGTCGTAGCCCCCTCGTGAATTACCAAATGCGGGGATCTCATTGTCAATGAATTCCTGTACGGAGTAATTGGGTGGGGGGTAGTCAAACTTCTTCTTGTCATTGTCAATATATTTACCATGATGTCCGCGAAGCCTATTTCCTGCCAGCATCCGTAGAATGACATGTACATGTATTGCTCAAATTCTTCGGCCTTGTGCTGGATGAAGGAGTCCTTGGAAGCCGTGACGAGCGATGGTGTCTTCCTTCCGATAACCTCACCTCTGGGAATCTCCACTTCTTGCCTTGGGGGACTTCTGCCGTCGAATATTTGCTCGGATATTTCGATGATGACGGGGTCCATACCTGATAGGTTATCTGGGATTCTACGCTTGGTACATCGTAAGATGCAAATCTCCTTGATGCTTCGTACGGAAATTGTTCGAGGTATTCGCCAAGTGTGGTTCGTCCCGTTCTCTCTATGCGGTCCTGGAAGTAAGGTAAACGTCTTTTTGGTCCCATCGTGCCGGTCTGATGGAGATGACGTTAAGCGCCTTGCGGTGCTTGGTGTCCCATGAGGGCTGCTTCAGATGCATCAGGTCATGCACATTAATGAACTCCACGTGTTCGGACTCCATGATACCGATAATCGTGGTCCGCCTCAACCTAGGGAATGGGAGTTTCACTCTCCTCAATCTCTTCATGCTCATGCTTGAGGGAAACCTGCCATCGTCTCCGTTGATTCCTTCACGACCTTTATGGTACCGGTAGTTCATCTTGGTTCGGGTGTTCATGTTCTCACTCCTAGGGTTCATGGTGATGCGCTGTGTTGCGTTCATTGGATTTTAACGGTCGGATACAAGATTTGTGTCCGTGTTTCGTGCAAAGTGCCCGTATCTATTTGCTATCACCATTACCTGTACCCATCTGCCTGGATCGAACACTCTGGCCTGATCTTGGAAAAGTCATCTGATCCTGCTCAAGTCTAGTTGTGCCACCACCTGGTGCACTAGAGTCCTGATGCTCTTGGTGCGTGATTGATGAGTTTGTCCTATTTCCTCCAAATGCTCCAGATAAAACTTGTAGGGATGGTCTGACGTTGGTTGGAGGTCATTAAGTTTTGTTGGTAAAGCCCATTCACAGGATGCCTCCATGAACTCGCTTGGAGTTGCAACACATTCTGAAGAGGTGTTGGGACATTTTGTGCAACCGCTCCCCATTGGAGTCATACTATGGGGATTTCTTCCTGATAATCGTCCAATGCGTGTGGCTTTCCAGGTGCATAGAGTGCATCTAGGTCAACCATCTTTGTATATTCAACGAATTGGTCACGTGTTGTAGCAAGAATGTGTCTGATGAAGTTCATACCAGGGTACATTCGTTCATACAAACCAAGAAGAGAACTCATTGCATAAAGCTCTTTTTGGTAGTTAGTGCACAGGTTGTGCTGTTTTCCACTTTCTTTCTCAGTCCATTTCAGCTTCTTGATAAGGTGCACATCGCTGAGCAGCTCAATCAAGGATAAAATGTTTGTGTACTGTGTTTCAATGGATCTGATGGGATGATCCTCATTTCCGTTGCATAGTAGTACATTCACAATGTGATCGTAGATCACACATTGGTTCATTGTTTCTTCACCCAAATGGTGCTTACAAGACTGATTAATCTGACAACTAGAGGAGGCTATATACATGCCGTGCCGCACAGGGATTCCAACGGCCAACCAAATCAACTCTCGCAGGTGAGAGAGTATGAACTGGATTTTCTGGTTATAACCAAAGCTAACCGGAGCCTTATGCAGGACACCTATTAGGATCTCATTCTAGCGCTTACCGATCGAGGTCTTATGTAGAACACTTACAGCCTGAGCTCAATGATACACTTTCAAAGTGTTGACTCCGCGCCGCAGCATCTAATAATGGTCGAAACAAGGGTCCATGCGGACCACGGACTTTCACCTTAGAATTCTTAGTAAATTGAATGCTTACTCGAACATAATAATATTATAACATCTGTCAAAGCTCCCCAGAGAGGGAGTTTAGGTTGACATAAAGAGATGAACTCGACATAAAGAGGGATAGGTTGTCCGCCTGCATGTCATGCACGCGTCAGCTGAATCTTTGTGTGTCAAGTAGTGCTGAATGCGTATCGATTTGTCATAACCTCTGCCATTGAAAAATTCGCTTCCTACCTACTAGAAGTGGAGGATGATGCCAAGAAGCAAGTGTTTCGTGTTGATTTGCAGGGTGATTTTTTGGGTGCCGAGATAGCATTCAATATTGTCCATAAACTCTGTTTCGCATCCGCCATCGTTGTCGAAATGGCACGATTATTCAATATCTTCTCGAGATCCGTAACAGCCACTTCGTACACCAAACAAACCGCTATATTCGGGGGGGAAACCTGGACGATTTTCAAACGCGATTGCACCACTTTCTGAGAGATTCTCGAAAAAA
>JALLOX010002630.1:0-11853 GCA_036939695.1 Thalassiosira ordinaria
GATCGAAATACACAAATACAAATACGACAGCTGCATAGTCTTGAAGGAGCGAGTCTTATAATGCCAATTTTCTCTTCGTACAATAAAACTATATGTTCATATCACATGCTCAAAAACAGATCCACATGTGGATCTACCAGCACCAGATCCCTACGCACCTCCTCCTGAACTTGACGAGAGCGATACTAGCAGGGAAAAAGAAGCATGCAACTCTCCATCTGCATCGATAGCGTCCAAAAAATCAGCAGTAAATCTTGATGACTGTGATGAAACTGTCGTTGCCACAGAAGGAGCAGAACAACATAAACCGTGGCATGTAAAACATTATGCACTCATGGTTTCCATGGCAGGTATTCTCGTGGCAGGAGGTATCGCCATTGGTGTCACATTGGGTGTGAATGGTGTACCTCCTCCAGATGTTCGGAATCCGTTTAGGCCTACAAAGGATGTGTTCTATGGAGAAGTTGTTGATTCTGAGAGAGGAGAAGGGGTTGGTATAGAGAGTGATTTTGGGGTAGAATTTAGTAGCATTGACAGCAGCATTGATATATCAACATTGAAACAGCCGGAAAACCGGGAACAGCAGCAACAGGAACAGCAACAATCAGAACAGGATCAGGAACATCAGACACAACTATATCAGCAGGAACAGCAGCCACAACACCTACTTGAAATATCCGAACAGATTGTATCAGCCTGCAGTGAAACCCAAATCTCACAAGATGCATCAGCTTGTAAACACTTATGTCACAATCGATTATGCTGCTTTGAAAAACAAAAGTTCAATTGCGAAAATGATGCAGAAAAGTATTGTGCTGTGTATGCGGGATGTGAGATTTTGATGGAAGGAGGAGGAGCAGGGATAGTACCAGTAGGGGATCATAGCAGTGACAAAGCTCAATTGAAAGAGGCTAGAAGGATACATTGGGGATAAGTTGAGGCAAAATTATATGAGTGTGTACTATTTGAAATGATAGAGATGGGTTTTGAAATGATGTTATGTCACTGTATAAAATTAGAACAAAAGAAACACTGTGGGATGGACTGAGGTTTCAGTAATTACTCTTGGGTTTGATGCCAAGCATATACCTCAATGATGACAGGTTTCCTACCATACTTGAGTATCAACACATGCATCGAAGAATGGCTTCGATCGTCTGTAGCACCGACAGTAGCAGTCATGTTGGCTTTGGTGTCCTTTGCCAAGATATGACAAGGCAATGATAGATGATATTTAGACTTGTAAATAATGTGTTGTGAATTAATTGATAACATGAACACACACATCCACAACCAAAATTATTCTGTAGCCTTAAAGTTTGTTTTTGTGTACTTTCAAAATGTACCTTTCCTTTCAAAATGATAAATTTTGTGTGCAAAATATCATTCCAGGCTTTTTAGCTCTGTCAGACAAAACTTCCTTGCTTTGATCAAAGTATCTTTTGGAGATCTTGCTTCGTACAGTTAGCATGTCAGGTTTCTCACCATATGCTCGATGTTCATGAAACAATGATGTTTGTAACTGCCCTATGGTTTGTTGGGTGATTTGAGGCGGTTGTTGCTCCTTTGGTTGGAGGATGTGTTGTCGAGGTCTGAGGTTGAGTTATCCTTGGGAGGCGAGGGGGATAGGACTGTGTTGTGTCTCTGTTGGCTCCATTGTGTGATGTTGTCTTCATCGACTGGGGGAGCAATGGCGTTGATTGGAGAGATGAATGATTGCCATTTGAAGGCTGTTTGGATCAGGTGTTTGTACTCGTTAAGGCTTGAGTCATGTGCTACTCTGTGTCGTTGATTTGGGCACTCATGTAGGCAAAGCTTATTCGGGCAAGGTTACTGAAAAATAGTATCTGGTAATCGGCCATAATTTGTGGGAGGCACATGCCGTGGAATAGTTGCTTTGCTTGGTCAAGTTTCCATTCCACCTTTCAACGTGTCTGTGAATCATATTGGGTAGATGCATCACCGGATTTGGACCCGGGATTCATACCTCGGGATATCGTTGTATTATTGCCAATTTCCCATCCTGATGAAATCATCGATTGGAGATATCATCGAGTTTCCATGCCACAATGTAAGGATGGAGAGCCTTGCAATGGCACAAGGAGATAGTAGAAGATTTGGGAGGCGAGTTAAATGTCACAAAATGTTAGATTTGATAAAGGAGGTAGAGGTGTCTTCTCCACTGGAGTAGGAGCCACGTTTGTCTTGGGGTTTTGCTCCTGGTTTTGCTGGATTTATTATTGTGACTATCATCTTCTTGTTCTGTTTCTTCAACATGAATGTTCGTGGGATATTGAGGTATTCCTATGCACCTTATAAATGCAAGCTAGTGATTGTTTCTGCTTGCAATATCAAATGCTCATTCCTCAAGGGGTATTTTGTACATTTGGATATGATGTCTCAATTGAGCCATCATATGGTTAGAAGCCAGATATTGCTAACTGTACGATGTGAGATCTACAAAGAAGAAAAGCAGGCCGTGCAGGGTGATCTGGAGGAAGTAAGGGGTGATCTTAGAGATGCCAATGAGCTAGTAGGTCAGCAGGTCCTGACAACGAATATCTGGCAAGGTCGTTTTGATGTCTATAGCTTTCCTATACTCGCGATACATTTAGGCAAAACGAATGTATGCTGAGAGACCTTAATGAAATGTTGCATTGACTTTGACTAACTTCAACTTAACAAAAGATCTTGCTTTAACATGTTCTCTGCCTTGAGCCACCTATTAGCCTAGCGATGCCAGGTAAACTATCTTACCCTTGAGTTCAAGCCAAGGATATATTTGGGCCAATGGCAAGAAATCCAATTGTATTCGAGATCAATTATTGCATTGATATGTCAGAGAGTTGTAGATTTGCAGAGGCTATTCCTGGCTCCATCCAGGCTATGAGCTCGTTCAAAAAAAAGATTAAAGAGATTTTGGCTTGGCGTGCAATAAGCTCAAGTTCTGGCCCACAAGCCAAGTCTACGCAATGTGGCAGCAGCGCCATCCATCATACATAAGTAAGTTGTTTCTAAAATAATTTTCAATCTACTCATAATGATTTTCAGTTGTCTTTTACTATGGCAGATCTTTGTCAATTTGACCATACCAATCACCACAGCATTTACAGGCACAACTTAAACAAAAAAGGCACGAGCCCTATCCATGGTCTACTGCGACTTTGTGCATATCTTGCCTCTATCATTTTCTCTGCATTATGAGTAAACATATCAATCCCAAAGCACATTCTACAGGACTAACCTGAACAAAAAGCACAAGTACCATCCATGGTTTACCACAACAATGCAATTGTACCAATAGCTAGTATCATAGAAAGGTAGACTGCTTGGATGATATCAAGTACTGTTGTACATTTTCATTGGACGGTTCCGAATCGCAGAGATTGCGGCCCCATCCACCTGACCAGCTTCGACCAACGAAACAAGCTCATCAAAACGGCCCTGCCAAATATCGGTTGCTCGGGTTTGAAAACCTAAAGTCTCATTTGAATCTTCGAGATCATCCTTGGCTTTCTCCAAATCATTCTGCATGATCTGATTTCCCTCTTGTGCAGTCTTCAAGTTAGCCACTGCATCTTCCTTCTCCTGCTTGACCTGTGCCACCTTCTTATTGCTTTCGTGCTGGATAGCAATACTGCTTTTGGCCACATTTCCTTGACGAGGGCGCTTATTAGCACGCTCGTGATCATTACTAGTAGTCAAATCCACAGTATCAATGATTGGCTTGGAGTTCTCCAGCTTTGCCTTCAAAAAATTGATCTCATCGTCCTTGTTTGTGATCAAGTTCTCAAGTAGTTTACCTGGTGATGTGAGATCTGCTTTCAACGAAGCAATCTCTTGTGTCATCGAGGCGATTGTTTTTTCATTGTCCGAGAGCTCATCATTTTTTCTTGCAATCTTGTCATCCTTTTCCTTGATCAGTTTCTGCAACTGCCTCCTGGCAGGATTTTCGGTGATAGCATCGATCCTGTTGCAGATATTACTGCTGATGCCATTGAGATAAGACAAACCATCAATTACTTCAATACTGATATTATGTTGAAGGGCCTCGGCAATTTTTTTAGCACCACTGTTATTGATACAATTGCGATGCAACCATATCACGCGGAGGCATGTGTTTACCTTGAAAGAGCTGGCTAGACTGTTTGCCCCTTCATCACCAATCTTGTTGTTGGTCAATATTAGAACCTGAACTGACCCGTTGATCTTCAAAGCATCAGCCAAGCTTATGGCTCCGCTGTCGCCGATTTGATTTTTAATCAGATATAAATTTTGGAGGGATTGGTTGGATTTTAGTGCATCCGCCAGGTGATTCGCCCCTTCAGCACCAATCTGGTTCCAACTCAAATTTAGCTCCCGTAGAGTTTGATTCTTTGCGAGTGCTTTGCAAAACTTCCCATCGGCGAGGGTGATGTGATTATCCCCCAACACAAGCTTCTCTAGGACGCTACTCTTTTCTAGCACGTTGGTGAGGACATCCAAGTCAGCATCCTGCAAGCCTTTGCTCCATAGCCCGATTTCCTTTTGTTGGAGAAGATGGTCCAAGTCCATTTTTGTCAAAAAGTACTAGGTAGGTTTTGCCTCGTGCAAACGTTAGGATGTCGTTATCCGACGCTGATGCTTCGCGTTGTCAAATAGATGCCTCAGCAATGATTGAAGACGAGGAGGAATGTGGTGAATGCAGGTGAATGCCTATGGGGAAAAAAATCTTATTGCTTAGTAAGCTAGGCGGGCGGTGTTACTTGGGATATCGTTATCCGACGCCAATGCTTCGCTTTGTCCAAAGACTGAATGTGGTGAATCTTGGGTGAATTGCGGTGCGGGTGATTGCGTTGGCGGTAAGTGAAGAATTGCTCATCTTCTGTATGTACCTAGACCTACAGTGTTGAAATTTTCATCGCTGTACTTGATTGCCACAGAGGTGTCCAATTTAGTAGACGCGGTAAGTGTGTGTGTGTGTGTGTGTGTGTTTTTCTATTTTATTCCTCTTGATCCATCTTGATTTCATATTTATTTATTGATGCTGCTATTTATCCACCGACAGCTTCATCCTACCAAGGGACCAAGGATTTGGTCAGTTGATAAGGACTTTTTACATCTCGTGCTTTCTTTCGATCAAAATTCAAATTGTGTCGCGTGGACTTATTTGTGATCCTATTCAAGCGGTCTACAAGAACAACTTATTCTACTTTATATCCAGAGCTGAATTTCAGATATTATGTTATGGTTTCACATTACCTGTATGATGTTGAATATAGCAGCTCTTTTTGCTTTTTGTTATTCTTCCGCCATGGACAGATCCGTTTCTGCATGCACATACTTTTATCACTGCAAACTATATATAGTGGCAATGGCAACACCAAAAGCATTACACTGACATAGGCAGAGCGGCTAATTGCACTTCCTGCACTCACAGAATCACTATTTCCATCGCCAATTGGGCCATTTTTTTATTGCTATTGTACTGGATGGCAAGGCTACTCTTAGCAACCTTTTTTTCTTAGGGGGCGCTTGTTTACAGGCACATTTACATCGCTAGTCAAATCCACAGCATCCACGATGGGCTGTGAGTTCTCGAGCTCAGCCTTCAATGATTCAATTTCATTGTTCTGGTCTGAGATTAGCTTTTCAAGTAGCCGAAGTGGAGACAGTGAAGCTATCTTCGCGTCCTTGGAACAAAGAAACTTTTCTTTCTCTGCTATATCTCCTTTGTTGCTTGATTTCATACGAGTGATCTGTTGGTCCTTTAGAGCAAGTGATTGATCCTTTTCCGAAAGTTCCTTGTCTTTGTTGGCCACTTTCTTGTTAAAATTTGCAATCAGTGTCGCCAACCGGTCTAATGGAGGCTGCTGTCCAGTAAATTTCTATCTATTAATGTCCCTTGTCTCACATGCACTGTAAGATGAGTCAATCAGTTTGGCATTGAGGTTGGTACCTAATGAGTCCAGCAGATACAAAGTCATAATCAAAAAGTACATTGGCAACTGGTAAGTTGGCTTGGCCCTGTCTTGGCCTGGCTAGTCTAATCTCTTGTTTAGCCTTGGCTGTAGCTCTCTTTTGTAGTGTTGGTAGCCCTGCCAATGGTTCTAAAAGTACTCTTTCTTTGCTTCGTCGTTCCTTACATTTGGCTCTGGCAACCTTTGTTTTTGTTGTCAATCTAATTTTTATGATACTACTCCTTTGATAGCATTTGCACTGTCTATGGCAGCTCATTTTTGTTGTGCTGCGTGCATTGGCTTTAATTTCCTTTGCTTTGTTGGCTTTGACGTTGGTGGTCTTGGATACGGGAGCGTTAAATGGCTCTCGCAGTCCGCCTTGTCGCTGTAATCGGGCTCTCTTGGATTTGACTCTCGAACAGCCCTTCCAGTATCTCTTGTTGAAAACAGAACACTTTCTGATACTAGTCTTGTCAGATTTCGCTCTCGCATAGTGCCATGACTAGCAGATCTTGTTGACAGCTTCAACTACAGTAGAAACCTTTGCCGGTATCCCTTAAAATAATAATCTCTACAAGTAAAGAAAGAGTTATCAGAGAAAAAAGAGTTGGCCTACATAGAACCATTCAACATTCATTGACTTCCAAAACAATGTGAAAATATCAGAATAAGATATGTAGCAAATGAAATTCTTCATCAAACTACAATACAATACTAAACTATACATTTATCTGATTCTTTTCCTTCGCGCACCTCCCATATCTGCCATATTACAAAAGGACATATTACTATCAAACCTCGTGCTGAGGCCCCCTCTTTTTCATACGTTCATTCACATCAAAACACTTTCTTTGTGTATCTGATAGTTTCCAACTAACTTTTTTTTTGTGATTGTACTCAAGCTCTCCTCAAGGTGATAAATAGCCAGTCAATCCGATAGATAGTGTAACCCAATGAATAATAATTCATGACTCCCTCATATCTCATCATCCCCACCTGACCCTCGTCCCAGTACTCGTAGAGGCCACATCCTCCGAAGAACCCATCACCAACGCCTCACATCCCGCATACACGGGACACTTCATCTCCTCATCCTCTCTACAATCATACTTGCTTCCCTTTGACTCAAAGCAGCACAACTTGTTATGACACACGCTCTGACAATCCGACAAGTCTTTATTCAATTGTTCTTCGCTACAGGCCAATAGGACGTGCTGTGCAATATTCAAAAGAGGTTGCTGCTGTTCTGGGAGGTTGTATCCCACTTGAAGGTTGGCATTGGAACCTCTTCCCGGGTTATTCTTACTAGTCAAAGCTCCAAAGGAATTGTTATTGCCCATCAAGACTCCAATGGCTACACTTGCCGCAACGATAATACTAATGGTACCCACCACAAGCTTTGCACGCCTCTTACGTTGTGATTCGGAGTTTCCTCCCAAATCAGATACGTTGCTAATATCACTACCTTCTTCATGAAGATCGTTCATGTCGACAATGCGGTCCATGGTTGTGGGATCGTAGCGT
Source organism: Thalassiosira ordinaria (assembly GCA_036939695.1). Taxonomy (NCBI): domain Eukaryota; phylum Bacillariophyta; class Thalassiosirophyceae; order Thalassiosirales; family Thalassiosiraceae; genus Thalassiosira; species Thalassiosira ordinaria. The sequence continues at coordinate 7,464 of JALLOX010002630.1, forward strand.
GAGGGGCCGTAGCGGTCGGATGCTGAACCGTCGAGGTGGCCATCTGTGCAATAGGATGAGATGATAAGAAAGAGATAGCAGATGAAGAGTGCAACAAAAAATATGCATAAAATTGCAGTTTGTAGGTATTAGGCCTATCAGAGATGCACCAACTAAAACCGAGAATCAATGTTTGACTATCGATACTCACCGCTGATTCCCTCGCCATAACTCGAAGCAACCGCCGCCGCAGCCGCCGCCATACCACCACCACCACCAGCCTTGGCATCTCCACTACCCCGACCATGACCACCCCATCCACCTCCCGAAAAGCTACTCGTAAAGCTTGACTTCAAATCACGCACGCTTCCCCAATCGACGCGTGAGAACTGCTTGGTTAGGAATCGCCTATCGTTGGGATTACGCGTCTGGTGGAGGGTCATGATGGTTTGGAGGATGTCGAGTGTTTCGCGGGGGCTAGTTCTTCAGTTGTTCGATACTCTTCTTCTTCTTGCACTCTTGATCCGGCGGCAGCGGCATTGCAAACAAAAAGTGATGAAGGCAACATCATCATCAATCAAAGAACAAAATCAAAATGAAATTGCGCAGCTAGCATTAGCAATTCAAAGCACAAAATCGGCATGCAAAAAGATTGGGTCTTTGATCTCTTTATGTCTTGTGATGCGATGGGCCCAAAAACTTCGCAAAGAGAATATCTTTTGATGGTGGACGCGTTACGATAGTCGTAGTCAATGCCAAAGCCTGTCACTTTTTATTCTTCTAGGTCTAAAAAGCTACCTTTTAGTAGTTAAAAACAAACGACGATGTTCTAAGAATCGAGAAAAATTGTCACATCAAAACATACCATACTTAACAAACCCGACTCGGACAGGGGCCTTTTTAACGCTTTAAGCTTGCATTGTGACGACGTATGCGATGTGTGCATGCAACAACTGCTGAAGAGTACGTAGGTAGAAAAGTTTCTTGTGTGATCTCATGAAGTTTCTAACCTTTCCCAATCAAGCAAGGCGGTACTTTTTGAGGACTGGTACCATACCTTGAGAATTTACTCTGATCTGTGAATGGCGCTTGTCACCGGCTGTCTTCAAGGTGGCAGTCTTTGAAGCGGCAGCAATGGCATTCTCCCATGGCATTTGGTATTCCGGCGGAGCTTGTAGCAGGATTGTGTGGAGGGATTGTTGGGCAATGACCTGGGGTTGGCATCCGGACAAGAATCACAGCAGGTGAGGTCCAGCACTTGTTGAGGATGTTGAGACGATACCATTAGAAATAGCAGATGAGATTGCCATTTGGTTCATTTTCTTGGTATTGGGCAACTTGGCTTCATGACATTGGAGGAGTGTGGGAGGGTTGCTGCTGGAGGATAAGAGGAAATGGCGGAAGATGATGGGGCTAAAATGTCCACATCTGCCCTTGGATTGTTGGATAAGAACGTGTTTGTGCTTGATCATTTTACTAATTAAGTGATAACCACTGAGTGTGTGCCCTGTGTTACCGCATCAGTAGGAGCTTGATCATGCTCAAGCTTATTCTTCTCGCCAGCCTGAAGAAGCAAGATAGTGCTATCTTGTCATGTAGTATTTCCCAGAAGGTTGGGTGGCAAAGATGGCCCAATCGCCATGACATCAAATCCTACCACAGAGTAGGGTGTGGCAGAGCTGAGTTAGGATGCAGAAAAGAGGAGATAATGGAAAGCAATGAATACAGCCATCCAACGGGGGACCGTATAAAATCACTCTTGATCCATGACCGACTTTGTTGTTCATGGGGTTTGAGTCCAGTTGGGTGCTCACAACCGTGGTTGGTGTATCTACATACAAAATTTGATACCCAATAAATGAAAAAGTGTTAGTAAGAGTCTTTCTGTCAAGACCGGATTCTTGCTGTATTCTAATTCTGACGCTATATTTATATGTATTTCTGAGACACGACGGCCTTCTCAAGAGGAGGTTTTCAGGCGGTATTTTCAAGCTGTATTCCTCTCCATTGTACATTTGACATAGCTTCAAACTTATTAAACAACAAGACCAATGATCGCTGACGTGGCCAAAATGAAAAATATGTTATTCGATCAAGACCGTGTATGCTTTCAATAGAGCGATATTTCAGTAGTATTCAAGAAATGCAGCTAAAAAACACAGCAAGAATACCGCCTTGACAGAAAACTCTAAATCAGATAGGCACAAAGTCAGTCCCCAAACAAGCTTTGGTTGCACTGTTCTAGAGGATCCCACTTTCATTTCCAAATCCAAGTTCAAATATTGCCCCAATAGCAAAAAGATGATGATTTGGACATTGCTTCATATACTTGACTGAACTTCATCTCCTTTTGCCTCTCTATCACGGTGCAAAGTTGGGAAATTGTTTCCAAAGCTTAATTGTTAGCACGGTGTGATAGTTAGAGAAGGCCACAATTGTGGCACCTTTTAATTGATCTAACAACTACCACCACAATACAAATGCACGAGCAATGACACAAATAACAAGAGAGCACAACAATAACATTCCTGACAAAACCAACCATGGTATCTGCAATGCTCTCCCTCTTCCAGACCATGGAGGACCGGGTCAACCCTTGGTTTTTCAGAAAGCCCACAATGTTGACATGGAATGACCATGAAAGGGAGTGTGGAGGGCAAAAGGGGAGACAATCATTTTGGTTGTCTAATGTGAAGGTGAAGGTCTAATTTTACATCGGTAGTATGATATTGTTCTCATAAAATGAATAAATGATATAATGATAACGATGATGATAACAAATAAGTTCATTAGCTTAATGGGGGGGGGGCTGATGGCATCGTTAAATGCCACCGATGCCACCGTTGTCCGGCGAGGGTTTGTGCTGCCAATCTTGCCACAGATTGCAAATTTAAAGGCTCAAAAATCTAGAAAGACTTTTATCACAAATCCAGCTATCCTGACCTCAATTGGGACCAAATTAAGCGATCTGACATTGCAGTTCAACTGCAGCCATTACTTTGTGGCCGCCATATGGTGACGAAGCAGCCACAATGATGGTGGTGGTGGAAGACGGGAGAGGGAGGATGCCGTTGATGATTAAGTCGAAGGTTGAGTCAACATAGACGTAGGAATAGTATAAAATAGATTTAGTTTCTGAATTTTTCAGCACTGAGAACTAGTAGAATTACAAATAGAGAGACAAGTGTCTGGTTTCTTGTTGAGTGTCGAAAGTTACTCCAGTCCGGATTGAAAAGGTATGTAACTTTTAACAATTTGCACCTTACAACTTAGTGGACATAATACATTGTTGGAGTTAGTGCTTGATGAAAGTCGCTACGCTGTAAAACGTCACTGGCTTCTAACTCTGGTAGCAGAGATATGCATGTTCAATAGTGTGTTAGGACCTTATTAGTAATTTTGGTGGACAATGTTGATCGTGGCCCTCTAAAATCCAAGCCTTTCTCATACTGAAAATTGAGCATGCATTTCTAAGCCAATAAAGGTTTGGTTTTTAAAATGTTCAAAGCCCAACATGTATTTGAAATGCATTCTCTGCAAGATCTGTACATCAGTTCATGTATTTGGTCTGCACAGAGTACTTTGATTTTGCATGCTAGCATGGTATTGTTATTAGATGGGAAGGTGCTAGATTGCCAATCTGCCACGTACACGGCAAGGGGGTGTTGTTGTCCTTGAACGGGATTGCACGTGACACATGCTAGCACCCGGTTTCAGAGGCACACCATTGTCTCATAATGCCAACGTGCTTGTAGTCAACAAAACATACCACAAGGAGCAAGAGCAAGTGATTATGTTCGTCTATGTGCTGTACGCAGAATTTGTACCAAAGGCGGTAGACTGCGATAACATCCAAAAAGTGTGATCAGCGAGCGATGGCGATACCAAGATGGTAAACCATTGTACATCTCAACTTTATTTAGGAAAGCCGATTGTGCGCTAAGGCTCCCGGTGCCCGTATAAGGTGTCCGAGTGCTCTACCATACTTTCATGGAGGTCTAGCTTTGATTTAGTAGATGGTTCCATTTATCACAGGGCGCAAAAAAGTTGGGTTGTCAAGGCTAGCATTGGCACTATCTTTATCATTTCAGTGGCAATTCTCAGCCCATTGTGGTTACAATCACCGGGCCATTTTGGTTTCTTATCTACGAAGGAATAGTACAGATTCTGACTAAGGTGAATGATTGTACACTTTAGGATGAGGTGTAAAATTGTAGATGTTACTAGCAGAATCAACCTTGTCAAACCCACCCTCAATGCAGCACCTCCCAGACCCACCCCAGCCAATCACTAAGTGAGTTAGTGCTACAAACCTTTCCATCATTCTCATTGTTCTGGATCAGATTATTTTTTGGTCAAAGGTCAATCTTCAAAAATAGATGGATACCTCTCTCTCTAGAGAGAGAGAGAG